>BQNB010148080.1:0-16350 GCA_026074375.1 Tanacetum coccineum | reverse complement strand
AAATTTACACTACCAGACTTAACTTTGGTCAACCAAAATTAATTATGATACAACCCGAATTAACTCTTTTTCAACCAGAATTAAGTTTACACCTGCCTTACATTTGCAAATCCATGCTATTCCTGCAAGAAGTAGACTAAAACAAAGAAAAAACATGCTGCAAGAGTTTGTATAGACAGAATTAACTTAAACTAACTACCCGAATTAATACTACGAACTACCAGAATTAATACTACTAACTACCAGAATTAATACTATTAACTACCAGTATTAATACTATTAACTACCAGTATTTTAGTTAAACTGACTACTAGAAGTATACACACTATACAATTTAGTCTCCCCTTAAATGTAGCTATGTGTTTATCATCCCAATACTAACCACTAAGTAATTAAACCTTGGTCCATCAAAAGGTTTAGTCAATAGGTCAGCTACATTTAAGTCTGTGTGAATTTTCTCCACACTAATGAGCTTCTTCTCATAACAATCTCTTATAAAATGGTGGCGTATCTCAATGTGCTTTGTCTTGGAATGATACACTGGGTTCTTCACAATGCAGATTGTGCTTTCATTATCAATGTGGATTTTGGTATTCATGAAATTGAAACCATAGTCCAGTAGTTGATTTTGAACCCACAATACTTGTCCACAGCAATTTACAGCAGCTACATATTCAACTTCAGTTGTAGAAGTAGCCACTATGGTCTGTTTCTTGCATTTCCATGAGATAAGTCTTTGTCTAAGAAATTGACAACCACCTGTTGTGGATTTCCTGTCAAGGTTGGACCTACCATAATCAATGTCAGAGAATGCTTCCAGGTCAAAAGGTGATTCTCTAGGATACCATAAGCCCAAATGTGGTTTGCCCTTAAGGTACTTAAAGATTCTCTTCACAGCATTGAGATGTGAAGTCTTGGGAGTGACCTGAAAACGAGAACAAACACATACTGCATACATTATATCAGGCCTAGAGGCAGTTAAATACATGAGAGAACCTATCATGGATCTGTATAAGTGCACATCCACATCAACAGCTTCCTCATCTTTTGTCAATGCCACTTTGGTCTCCATGGGAGTTATTGCAGTTTTCACATTTACAAGATTAAATTTCTTGAGTATCTCAGCTACATACTTGTCCTGAGATATGAAGATTCCTGCCTTGTTCTGTTTGACTTGTAATCCTAAGAAAAATGTGAGTTCTCCCATAGAACTCATCTGAAATCTGCTTTTCATCAAGGCTTCAAACTCATCACACCAAGACTTTTTGGTAGATCCAAAAATGATATCATCAACATACACTTGAACCAGCATGATATCCTTCTTGTCCCTTTTAATAAATAAAGTCTTGTCAATGCAGTCAACGTCCCTCTTGTAACCATCTTCACAAAAAACAAAAAAAAGTACCCCTCTTGTATCCATGCTTCTCTAGGAATGTTGATAGAGTAGCATACCAAGCTCTAGGAGCTTGATGCAATCCATACAAAGCTTTGACCACCTTATAAACCTTCTTAGGGTGATCAGGATCAACAAAGCCAGGAGGTTGTGAGACATAAACCTCTTCATCTATAGTGCCATACAGAAAGGCACTTTTTACATCCATTTGGTATACTATGAACCCCATAAATGAGGCAAAGGCTAAAAATAACCTAATAGCTTCTATTCTTGCCACAGGAGCAAAAACCTCATCATAGTCAATACCCTCCTCCTGTCTGTGACCTTAGGCCACCAATCTTGCCTTATTTCTAACAACTACTCCTCTTTCATCCCATTTGTTTCTGTATACCCATTTTGTTCTAATCACCTTTGCTCCATGAGGTAGATCTACTAGAATCCATACTTGTTGCAGCCTAAACTGTAACAACTCTTCTTGCATGGCTTGAACCCAACTGTCATCTTGTAGAGCTTCAGAAATCTTTTTAGGTTCCTCCTGAGATAGAAAACAGGCAAACAAACAATGCTGTTGATCTTTGTGATTGTTTCTTTGCTGCTTTTGAATATAGCTGATAAGTGAATGAGCTCCTAATTTTTGCTGCACTTTGCTTCTAGTTTGAACAGCTGACTTAGGATCACCAAGTATTTGACTTTTTGGGTGAATATTGTGAATCCTAAGAGTAGGAGTGGGACTGACTTCGATTACTGTTGGTAAGCTGTTGAAGTCAGTTACCACACCCTCTTCATCATAAGAAGCCTCATCAAAAATTCCTGTCTCAGGCTTGTGAAAAATTTCAAGCTCTGGCATAGCTGAATCATCAGGATCAAGCTCACCAGTATTAACTGGTTCACTACCAGAATTAACTGAAAGAGTGCTGGTAGAGTTGTTTTCAGGTACTGTCCCTGAATGCTTTTGAGCGATTTCTTCCAACTCTCTTCTAAAAGCTAGAATCTTAGGATTATCTTCTGAAGTGCCAGTAGAAGAAGCCTCCTTCTCTTGTTGAGGTTCTGTCAAAATCTCCTCTTTCTTTGAATTTGTAGAAGACTTCCTTGTCTTAACTTTTTCTGCAGTATTCTTTACAGCTGAAGGCACAAGAATAAGCTCTGCATCCTCATCTTTTTCCTCAGAAGCATTAGCATTTGGAGTTTATGAAGTACCTGCACTGTTAGTTACTTCTGAAGTACCTGCATGTGGGTTAGCTTGATTCTCCAAAGATACAGGAATATAATTCATAGAATCAGTAAGATAGTCAATATCAAACATCCATCTATATCCTACTCCTTTGACATTGGGTTTATCTTCAAGAAAATTGACATGCAGATTTACTTCTACTCTTTTTGTTACTAAATTATAAACCCTATAGGCTTTGCTATTTAGTGAGTAACCAACTAAGAAACCCTCATCAGATTTTCCATCAAACTTGCCAAGCACACTTAGAGTATCTAAAATGGTAACATGGCACCCAAAAGGTCTTATGTAGCTAATAATTGGTTTGTGGCCAAACAAAAGCTCATAAGGAGTTTTGTTTTGAGGTTTAGTCACTCTTACCCTATTAAAGATATAGCAAGCAGTACTAACTGCTTCTGCCCAAAAAGTAGTTGGTAAAAGTGAGTCTGCTAGCATAGTTCTAGCAGCCTCAATTAGGGTCCTGTTCATTCTTTCAGCAACTCCATTCTGCTGTGGAGTTCTGGCATTGCTATACTCTTGTTTTATTCCCTTGTTCCCACAGAATTCAAGCATATCCCTATTCTTAAATTCAGTGCCATTATCTGATCTAATGATTTTAACCCTGTGATTAAGCTGGTTTTCAATTTGTCTAATAAAGTTCTGAAGGATGCCACTAGTTTCATCCTTTGTAGCCAAGAAGAATACCCAACTAAATCTGGTACAATCATCAGTTTTTACAAGACAATAACTTGCATGATTAATGCTTTTGACAGAAGTGGGTCCAAAAAGATCCATATACAAGGTGTATAATGGCTCAGTGATTGTTCTTATTAATTTAGCCTTACAAGAGGCCTTGTGTTGCTTACTTTTGTGGCAGGCAACACATGTATGGTCATTTCAGAAAACCTTGGAAGGTAGACCTCTTACAAGGTTTCCCTTCACAAGTTTGTTTAAGTTTTTAAAATTTATATGACCTAACCTTTTGTGCCATAATTTATATTCATCAGATGTGGCTTTTGCAATCAAACAAGCATAATCTTTTATGAGATAAGGTGTCTTCATATCAAAACTGTACATATTGTGTTGCCTAGGGACTTTTAGAAGTATCTGGTTTTCATCAGGCATCTTAAAGTCAGGAGACACAACAAGACATTCAGTTTTAGTAAAAAGAACCTTGTGATGCTTATCACATATTTGTGATATTGAAAAAAGATTAAAATGCCCAAGTTCTTTTACAAAAGACACACTATCAAAATCTAAATTACCAACTTTTATTCTACCTTTACCAGTAATGTAGCCTTTGCTACCTCCAAAGGTAACAGATCCCCCTTTGCATTCTTCAAAATCATCCAGGTGATCCTTGTTACCAGTCATGTGCCCTGAGCATCCACTATCAAATATACCTCTGTCCTCCATGTTCTTGAGTGGATGATCCTGCACATGAAAAAGAGAAATTAGTTTCTCTTAGGGACCCAGGCCTTTTCAGGCTTGGGTCTGCCTTGTGGACCTTTAGCATTCACAGTTCTAATAAAAGTTGGTCCACTATCACAATTAGAGTTTGGTCTATAGTTCCTCTAATTATAACCTGCTGAGGTCTTAACGGCAGTGCCCCAATTTCCTTTTACAGCATTGAAATAAGACATTTTTGCTATTTTTCTATCAATGGGTCTTCTCACAGGTGAATGTGATTTTGAAAAATGACTTCTTTGATTAAACTTATTCACCTGGGGTCTTATAAGACTAAAACTGTTTATGTTATTAGTAGGTATTGGTTGTTTGGATCTAACAGTATTAATATTAGTCCTGACAGAATTAACATTTTGCCTAACAGAATTAATATTAGGCCTAACAGAATTAACATTTGTCCTACCAGTATTAATATTAGGCCTAACAGAATTAATGTTTGGCCTACCAGCATTCAGTTGTACTGATCTAGGAACAAATTGATTAGCATGATTAACCCTGTTTGCATTAGTCCATACTGGTTTTGCCACCCTGTTACCAGTATTAAAAACCCTTTGTTTCTTAAACTCAGCCTCTCTTGCCATTTTCTTTTCATAATAGTCACAATCTTTGATCAAATGACTTAGGCTGCCACAAACAAACCACTTTTTCTTGATGAAAGAGTAACCTTCTCCTAGTTCTCTTTCCATCATTTTATTCCAATTCTTTCCTTTAACTTCAGATGTCCCTTGATTTTTCATTTGTTGCCTAGGAGTTTTTACGTGTGTTGCACAACTAGGTTCAACTTCTTTTGATTCAGACACAACTTTTTCATTAGTTATTACAGACTTAGACGTAGACATCTCATTTGGTACACTTATACTTTCTGATTCAGACTCAGAAGAGTGCTCAGAGGGATTTCCAAAAGATCCTTCACTGTCATTTGATTGACAGGTAGAATGCTCAGTAGAGTTGTCATCTGAGTCACTAATTTCAGGCTTTTGAGGTCCCTTTTTACCATAAACATACAAAGAATCATCAATTTCCTCTTGTGGTTTAGGAGTATAGTCTCCAGTTAATGGATGTGGAACTCCTTTGAAACTATTAGTCTTTGTAAATCTACTGTACAAAGGTTTGTTAATATAGTCTTCTTCTGTACACTTGAACACAGATCGATTCATTTCTTCCTCATAGCTTAAAACCTCATTGTTTGATTTTATTTCATACCCTAAGCCAACTTTACTAGTGGAACTCATACCAGAATCAATTAATTTCCAAAGGTTTTTAGAAGAATCCTTCCATGAATCTACTGTTTTCTTCAATTGTTCCTTTTCTTTTACAGCTTTCATTCCTATTCTCCTATATCTTTTAAGCTTTTCATCTTTTGCATATATTTCATTTGCTTGAAATGTAAGCTGTTCATTTAGAGATAATTGCTGCTTTTGAAAAGTAACAATTTGAGCTTCTAATTTCTTAACAGCTAGAGTATAGGCAAGTATTTTTGCTTCTTGTTCACCTAACTGATTCATTTGTTCATCACACAGTGTTTTAAGCTTATTATATGAATCAATGCAAGTTTTAGAACATAATGATACCTCACACTATTTGAGCTGATAGCCAGAGTGCATGATTTGTCTCTCTTCTTCCTCTACGTATGTTCTTCCCAATTGACAACACCATCACCATAGTCAAGCAGACAGATATTTTTCCTCTTTTCTTTCCAGCTCCTTGATCTTGATAAAATAGAGTCTCTTTCTTTCCTTCATTTGTCCCCTTCGGATGTCATTCTCTAGCAAAATGACCAGTGTTGTGACATTTGACATATTCAAGCCATCTTCTTTTGTCAAAACCAACAGTTTGTTTTCCATCAATCCTGACTCTTCATCCAGTCTCCTTATAAACTTCATTTTATCGATAGCAATCAATGCTATTGCCCAGTTTATGTCCATCTCATCATGTCCACATCACAATCTGTTCTAGGTCTTTATGAAGCAAGTCTCCAATCTTTAGAATTGTTTGGCTAAGAGTGGATTAAATAAATTCCTTCAGCAAAACCAGCAGATCATCTCTTTCTTGAATATGTTTGAAGAAGTAGAGCATAAGTACTTTAGGCACCAGTATGACCAGAAACTAACCCTTGTTCAGTGCGCTCTTGCAGTTGAAAACAAAAGCAACTGTTTTGAGCACTTGCAGATGATTTTGAGGTACTTGTGAGTTCTTGCTCAAAAACTCTAAGGTTATTATACAAGTCATCAATGGACAAAGTGTCAACATCTGGTTTAGTTCTCATTGTCATTGCCAGATTTGACCAAGCTGAGGGCAAAGATCTGAGAAACTTATATTAGCATCCTCTTTGATACTTCACACACATGGGCTTCCAACTGTGAGAGAAGTGTTGGAACCTGTCAATCCTTTTTCCAACCCTCTGAACTGGATATAGAAAATGCCTTATAACTGTTGTTTTTAGAACACTTTCTGCATCTTCTTTGAATTTCATTACCTTCAAACCAGTCCAGATGGGCTTTTCCCAAATCACTTTAGCAATCATCCATTCCATGAAATTATTCTCAATTTCCTTGGTTGACTTGCCATAAGTATGATGTTCACTGGCCTTTCCTTTCCTTTTCAACAGCATGAATTTCTGCAGCAGATACTGGTGGAAGTATTCTAACAACACCATCTTTTCCAGTTGAGATTCTCTTCTTTCTTTGAATTTCCATTCTGAATTACCTTCCAAACCATCATTCTCAATATATTCCAAGGTGAATGCTCCAACTCATAGCCCATATGGTCCATACCTCCTCCTACTTCAGGATTGAGGTTTGATATTTGAAATAGTGGTTGTTGTAGGAGTGAGTTGTTGTTGTTGTTTTGGTTTATTGGTTGCAGTACCACTGTCTGATGCATCTTCATGGTATAAGCTTTATCAACACTAAGATTTGAGAAGTAATCATCATTAAGCAGAGTTGAGACATTTTTCTAGATTGAATTGATGGTTTGTGTCTTGTGATTCTTCTTATTCCGCATCCCCTCTAGAGGCTCTGATACCACTTGTAGGTCTAAAGTTTTGGATCTGATTAGCCTTTTATAAGATAATAGTTAACTTGAAGAAATCCAAATCAACTATGTGAGAGACACTGACTAATGAAACTAAGTGTTTAATGATGCGAATCTTAACACAAGTACTAAGAAAAACTATTGTAAAACAAACCTTCGTATATTTGGCATTGATTTCTAATAGGTTTGGATGCCCAAACACTATGGTCGTAGTTCCTATTTTATAACAGACAAGTAAACCCCTAACGAGGCTTTACAAAGACGTTGAAAGGATAATGGCCAAAACCTTAGAGCGCAGAAGATATATCTCCAAGATATCCTAAGGGGAAAAGTAACTATTATAACTGATTCGGTACATAAACAGGCTCTTAACTAGACAAGGCCTTACTAACTATAGTACTGCCAGACTTAACTTAGTAATCAACTAACTATTCACTACCAGACTTAATTCATAACTACCCAGACTAAAATCCTGTTACAATAAGATTTATCTCTAGCGCGCGCTGCGCGCGCGAGAGTCGAGCACTCTCTCTATCGTTGAACACTAATTGAATAGCCAGAAAAATAGAATTGCAGGCTAAAGACATCTGATAAACCTATCGAACGGGATAGGGTTATTCGTAGAATTCCGTATTAAAGCCTCTATGTTTTTAGAACATAAATCTAAATGTAATAATAACAAAGCGGCGGAAATAATAAAACCAAGATTCATTGTTATTAAACAAGGTTTTACATTCATCATTCACTCAAGCCCCTAAATCTATATGATCTGTATAGAACGTTTCAATCTAACATGTTTCAAAATCCTTGAACCTTAGCTATACCACAAACTAGACGTCTACAGCTGTTACACTGTTGTGTACACACACGTTTTTCACACATTGGGATGATTGTTCTAAAAACTATGTCTATAGGATCTCTTTATATAATAAATCATAAACTTACGAAGAAAAACTAAGATTGAGGTATTAGGAAACAAATCTTTCCTAATAGTTTTATCTTCATATCTTTGACCAAATCTTTTAGCGCTCATCGAGCAAGTACTCCTACATCTTGTAGAATTCCATAATGTCGACTTTGATCCTTTGTTTTCCTTTTTATTTCACATCTATGTTTCAATTGTTTTTTGTTTTGTATCATCAAATCATATAATTCCCAAAATCTTCCCCTATTTGATAACATCTTTATCTTCCATGAATGAAACAATCTTCCCTTTAAATCAAAATCTCCATGATATACCACCAAGGATCTATAAGTTGTAAATCATCTCTGTAGAATCTTCTTCCCCTTTTTGTAATAATCTAATAGGGAACTTGTGAATATAAGCAACTTTGATCTTGATCACTACAAACCAATATCACACTTCTAATCCAAGCCTTCTAATGTCTTAAATTACCCTTCAGGACCATAATAAATAAATGGAATTTAAGCATTAGAAACTATAAACTAGCAGTAAGTAATAAATACTTAGGCAGTATAAGAATCAAAACCTTCCCCTCAATGGTGCATGTTGACGGTTACACACTTTATAATATGTTTCCCCTGAAACCAATATGTTAACCATGACTCACACAGTAATCTCTTACATTCTGTTGCTCTATTTAATGACTACTTGATGATAAAACTCAGTAAATCAAATGGTGTAGAAGTAAAGATAACCCCAAACTGTGTCTTATGTCTTGTACTATTCAATGACTCCAAACTCCAACATATTTCCTTGAATTATACAGTAAAACACGCAATTTCTTGACAAAATCCCTCAGTCTTCAATGAGACACTAAAGCACAACTAACGTAACACCTTCAAGTGAATCGCAAATTAGAGGCATTAATATCACCATAAGAGACATCACACATTGCTAGATTTGCAAGTCTATCCATTCATCAACACCATATAAAACGAAAACCAGTTATCTTTATACGTGAGACGAGAGCGCGTGAGTTAAGAGGCGTGAGCTAGCGCGCGCCTGCTCTAGAGCGCGCCTAAGTAATTCCACTTCATCATCAAATAAGTGATAAACAATCACCTTCGTAACCAATTCTTTAAATAATCTCAAAACTAGCCTTTTTCTATCTAAACCAATCCGAGATCCAAAGTGTGTGTTATTTAAGATCTTCATAACTAACTGAGAACCAAAGTGTGTTTTATCCGATATCAGTCAAAACTTAACAGTCTTAACTAAACCACATGTTGTCCGAGAACGATCAGAAGCACATAAAATCATGTTTCAGTTAAGATTCAAAACACACTTCCAAAAGCTTCATAGCAATTCTTAAGCACACCATGTGTCAACCTTCTATTGTGATGCAAGCCGCCAATAATACCATTATGTGTTATTCCTTTTGAAGCTAAATCCAAAACCATAAAGAAACCTTTAGATTACAAATCAACTCGTTTACCCTAGCAGCAGAAACACGTCCAACATCACTAACTTCTAATGACAGCAGCACTAACGTGTAACGAGCAACATTAAGTTAATATAAGCAGTACTAATAAAATGAAGCTAGCACAATATCGTGAAAGCATAGTAAAAATAACATTAACTTTTTTTAAACAGAACTAAATAGTCACCATTGGTAGTATTAACTTATCAACGACAACACTAAGTTTTATTGCAAGCAGAACAAAGTAACACACGAAGCAGTATTAACATACCAGCTTACACAACTTCCAAATCAAAACATACGTGAACACCTCTGCTGGTCCCTGTTACGACCATAAACTCACAATCCACAATCCTTCTTATTCAACAATCGACACTTAGGGTTTATATCAACAAATTAGGGTTTAACAGATCCACGATCAAACCAAGATCAATCCTTATAATACTTAGGGTTTACAGATATGATCAAAAACCCTAGAAAAATATACTCAGATTGATATCAGTCCACAAACAAGCAAACCAGTAAGATTGTTTCAATCAGATCGACAACCAGAAACATATCCTTACCAGGGTTTAATCCAATATATCTTTGAGCAGCAGAGTGAATGTGTAACCCTTAACATTCAACAAAACCCTAACCGAATATGGATTTATTCTATGATAGATCGTTTAGATTAACATCGTGGAGATCGTTTTAGAATTAAACAGATAACATCGAAGACAACCCAATAATAATAATAATGAATAACGAACCAAAACCCTATCTGGAATCATAGAGTCATTCAAGAATGGCAGCCAGAATCTTTGTGAGGGTTTGTAGATGACACCAACTTCATCTTTTCTTCTTTACCGAATTAGCTTGTTACCGAATTAGCTTGTTACCGAATTAGGGTTTGTAAAACCCTAGTCTAACCAATTTTTCCTTTTATCGAAAAACAGAATTTTGACACCCTTCTTTTTCTTCAAAATTCGACAAAAAAAACACCTTATAGTATCCTAGATCGAGAGCCACATAGCTTTGATACCACCTGATAGAACCTATAGAACATGATAGGTTCTAAATCGTTTAAGCTCTAGTTTGTTTAGAACTAATCTAGGATTAATAATAACAAAGGCGAAATAATCAAACAAAGATTCATTGTTATTAAACAAGGTTTTACATTCATACATTCACTCCAAACCCCAATTCTACATAATCTATATAGAACGGTTACAATCTAACAGGGTTCAAGAAAACCTTGATACCTTGGGGCTACACCAACATAACTAGACGTCTACATCTTTAACACTTTGTGTACACACACGTTTTTCACACACAGGGATAATAAAAACTATTCTAATCGAATCTCTTTAAATAAATAGATCTATAAACGTTACAGGAAAACTAATTGTATTAGGAAACAAATCTTCCTAATATTTATCTTCATATCTTTGACCAAATCTTTTAAAATCTTCATGTACTCTTACATCTTGTAGAATTCCATAATGTCGACTTTGATCCTTTTGTTTTCCTTTCGTTTCATTCTTGTATCATTGTTTTGTATCATTGTTTTGTATCATCAAATCAATATAATTCCCAACAACATCTTATTCTATAATTTAGAAATCAACCCCTCTTTGTCCGAAATACAAAAACAAAAGCTACATGAGCTGAAAGACCGATAACAAAGGAGCAATATGTAGGAATTTATTTCATCTGTGGTTCAATTCATACCTGATAATCGGGGTGCTTTGGAGGTACGATTGTAACACCCATAGGTCACTAAACATCCTGACTCAGATAGTGGTTAGAGGGAATTCTAGTCGCTGATGAACTTCAGTGAGTTTACTCATCAGTGAGTAGGAACTCTGGACTGAAGGACATTCATCAGTCTGATGGCTTCAGCGTAAGCTGAAGGAAACCATCAGGGAGTAATCCATCAGAGGAAGTATCCTCAGTGGGTTAACTCATCAGCGGGTTACTTCAGTTTGAATCTTCAGCGGGTATGCTCTTCAGCGGGCTAGCTGATGGTTCAGGATACTGAATGAATAACACGTTGGAATGAATTCAATGATTTGTAACAACTTTGACTGTTTCATATGGTAAGTTACAATCACATTTAATGACTACGATAAATATGGTCATGTAACCACTAATTCCTAAAATTAAGAGTCTAATTATGGAAGAGATTTTATCTTCTATAATCTCCCATAATTCTTTGACTAGGGTTTTGAGTATTCTCCTATAAATAGGAGATCACAATTTGCATGTGATACAGAGTGTGAAAAAGAGAACAGTAAACCAAAAACACATAGAAACGCAGTGTTCTTGATTTGTGCCTAAAAAAGAACAACACTTTTGCTTTTAATCCGCAATGGAGGTATTACGTATAACCCAGACCATAGTGTCAATAATCTTCTTTGGAAAGTGATTAAACGACTTCAAGTGATATCCGGTAACCATCTCTGGTAAATAGCTAGACTATTGATTGTCTTAACCCTGATCTAGGACACAACAACCAACAATCAAAGAAGACTATTTTGTGATAACCAATGGCTGCTGCTGCTATGAAACACATGGCTTCAAACTTTGCTAAGCTTGACAAGTTTGAAGGGGTGGACTTTCGAAGATGACAGAAGAAGATGAACTTCTTGCTTTCCTGCATGAGTGCGGTGTATGTGCTGACTACTCCTATGACTGAAGATGGAGGTGATAATCCAACCGTAGAACAAGTTAGGAAAAGGGCCAAGTGGGACAATGATGACTATGTTTGCAGAGGTTTAATCCTTAATGGTATGTCTGATTCTTTGTTTGATATTTACCAAAATGTTGTATCTTCCAAAGAACTATGGGATTCCTTGGAGGCCAAATATATGGCTGAGGATGCATCAAGTAAGAAGTTCCTTGTTAGTAATTTCACAAATTATAAAATGACTGATTCAAGACCAGTTATGGAACAATACAATGAACTTCTTGGTATACTTGGAAGATTTACACAACATAAAATGAACATGGATGAGGCTATTCAAGTCTCTTGTATCATTTATAAACTTCCCCTTCTTGGAAAGATTTAAAGCACACCTTAAAACATAAGAAGGAGAAATTAACTCTTTTGAGTTAGGCAGTCATCTACGCATTGGAGAGTCCCTCGATATAGCAGATAAAGACAACCAAAAGGTAACAATGTGCTGGTCCCTATCATTGTCAATTACTGTGGAGCATAACAACTCCTCCAGGTACAATGACAAAAAAGGTAAACGTAAACATCATGATAACACGAAAGCTGATCCTAACAAGAAACCTGAAGTGACTTGTTGGAAGTGTGGAAACCTGGACACTTGAAAAAGGATTTCAAAGGTGTTAATGTTAGCAGCAAAGCCAATGGTTCAGGCACAAAGGGCTTAGTGGATGGTTCATCCAACTCACTGAAATGTCAGAATATGTTTAATAAATCTCTTCAGGTTTATTATGTTACATATGTATATGAATTTACTATGACAGAATGCTGATGTATGCATGGGAGTGGTTTGACTCAGGAGCAACTGTGCATAGTGTGTAAAGATAGATGTTGGTTTCAAGACCTATAAGTCGTTGAATGATATCAATTCTTCACATGGAACTAGTCAACACTTTGTGCATGACAAGGTTGGTGTAAATCTTAGTGTTTAGTTCTAGGAAAGATTTGTTTTTTTTTTGAATGTTTGTCATGTTCTAATATAAGAAGCAATTTGGTATTCTAGTAGTGTTTTGAATAATTGTGGTTATAAACAAGTGATTGAATCTAAAAAAAATTATTATCCAAACAAAAATGGGTGCTTATTGGTTTTGGTTTATCTCAAGTAACATAGTTCATGCTTAATATTTTCAAGAAATATTGTTTTTTTCAATCCATCATGCAAACCTCTAAACTAAATTGATTCAATCCAAAGGCATGCTAGACTAGGCACAATGTCCACTTTAAGAGGTTCAAGATATGTCAAAGGATGGTTTAATCCTAACTTTTAACTTGGACACTGAAAAGTGTAAGACTTGAATGTTACCAAAATAACTAAGAAACCCCAATTTCCAAAAAAAAAATGTAAAGCGTGAAACTGAAGATATTAGAGCAGATACACAGTGATGCTGTGTGATTTTACATGCTACTTCCCTCATTAGGAATAAGAAATACTTTGTGACGTTTATTAATGATGCTTTAAGGCTTTGTTATGTTTATTTATTACATTCAAAGGAGGAAGCATTAGATAAATTTAAAGTATTCAAAACTAAAGTTGAATTACAACAAGGGTCCCTGATCAAAAGATTTAGGACTGATAGAGGAGGTGAGTACATAGATACTCTGTATTTTCAATCTATTGGTATTATCCATAAAATGACTCCCTTATACTTTACAACAAAATGGTATATCTGAAAGAAAAAATAAAGTACTAAAAGAAATGGTTAATTACATGGTGTCTTAGTCATGAATGAGTCAAAGATTTTGGGGTGAAGCTATGTTAACAGCTTGCTATTTACTAAATAGGGTTCCTAATAAAAGGAACAGGATTACCCCTTATAAACTTTGGACTAAAATAAAACTGAACCTGAACTACCTCAGGGTTTGGGGTTGTAGGACATTTGTAAGACTCCCTGATCCAAAACTAGAAACTTTGGGTGAAAGAGGCGTTGAATGCATCTTTGTTGGATATGCTGAGCATTCCAAGGCTTTTAGGTTCTATGTAACTAAACCTAATGAATCAGTTACAATTAACTTAATAATTGAATCAGAATCTTCTCTCAACCCCTTAGAATTCTATTAGACCGTGTTCGAGCCTTCCCAACCTATTCCCCTAGAGAACGATAACAAACCCCGAGTCTTGCCTATACTACACTGAAACAATTAGGTACACTGCGTAGGGGATTGTAAAACTTCATGTGAACTCTTCGCAACCCTCACACCAAAAAGGAATAGGACTCCAAAGAATTTTAGGCCTGAATTTCAATTATATTTAATTAAAGGAACTAGGGATGAGATCTCTAACCAACACTCCTATAGCTTTAATGTTGAGGATGACCCTAAAACATTTGATGAAGCAATGAAGTCCCAGAATGTTGCAATCTGGAAAGAAGCAATTAATGATGAGATGGACTCCATCATGGGTAACAACACTTGGGTGTTGGCTAATCTACCTCCAGGTTGCAAACCTCTTGGTTGTAAATAGATCTTCAAAAGAAAACTAAAGGTAGATGGAACTATTGAAAAGTTCAAGGCAAGGCTGGTTATTCAGGGCTTTAAACAAAAGTTAGGGATAAACTACTTTGATACTTATGCTCTAGTGGCACATATCAGTACCATAAGACTGTTGATTGCTATGGCATCAATTCACAATATGATTATTCATCAGATGGATGTGAAGACAACTTTATAGAATGGTGAATTGGATATATGAACCAACCTCAGGGCTTCATCATTTCTGGCAATGAAAACAAGGTGTGTAAACTGATTAAGTCTCTATATGGACTGAATCAGGCACCTAAGCAATGGCATTAAAAGTTTGATGAAGTGGTTTTGTCTAATGGTTATTTACTTAACCAAGCTGATAAATGTGTATATAGCAAATTTTATAAATCTGGTAAAGGAGTCATCATTTGTCTAAATGTTAATGACATGCTGATCTTTGGTGCTGACCAAGTTCAGGTTGACTTGACAAAGGAATTCTTGTCATCAAGGTTCTTTATGAAGGACATAGGGGAGGCTGATGTTATCCTTGGTATTAGGATTAAACATGAAAGTAATAGAATAGCAATTTCTCAGTCTCATTGTATTGAGAATGTACTGAAGAAATTCAATTACTTTGATTGCACTCCAGTAAGTACTCCTATAGATACAAGTTAGAAGCTGATGCCTAATAATGGCCAGGTTGTATCTCAACTTGAGTATTCTAGGGTGATTGGCTGCCTAATGTATGTCATGACTTGTACAAGGCCTGATATTGCTTTTGCAGTAGGTAAACTGAGCAGGTATACTAGTAATCCTGTTATTCAGGACTGGCAAGTAATTCAACGGGTACTGAAGTACTTGAAGAAATCCATGAACTATAAATTGACATATACTGGTTATCCTTCAGTATTGGAATGTTACATTGATGCAAGCTGGATCAGCAACTCTAAATACAATTCATCTACCAGTGGCTGGGTATTCCTGCTTGGCAGAGGTGCAATTTCTTGGGCATTTAATAAACAAACTTACATCACTGGTTTAACAATGGAATATGAATTTGTGGCTTTAGCAGCTGCTGGTAAAGAAGCTGAATGGTTGATAAACCTGATCCTTGAGATTCCATTATGGTCCAAACCTATAGCACCTATTTCTATCTGTTGTGATAGTGCTGCTACATTGGCAAAGGCTTATAGCCAAATGTACAATAGGAAGTCTAGACACTTAGGTGTCAGGCATAGCATGATTCGTGAGCTGATCATGAATGGGGTGATATCTATAGAGTTTGTGAGGTCTCAACAAAACTTAGATGATCACTTGATAAAGAGACCGACTAGAGACTTGGTTATAAATTCTGCTGAAGGGATGGGATTAAAGTCCAACTAAGTTGCTGAATGCTAGGACACCCAACACCTTACTAAGAAAACTTGTTAGTTGAGTTTAATATGGAAAGCTGGACGTTTAGGGGACTGAAGCACATGTATTTACATATCATCCTAAGGATGTGCTTGGAACCTGTTGAAAAGGAGGATGAAGTCTTTACTTCTCAATGGTTAATTTCTTTGAAAAAGTGATTAGCAGGAGCATGAACAAAGAGGAACCACCTATGTAAATGTTGAGGTTTTGTCGCTTCAAGGAGCATGGACTTTGGCTCTTATAACATTTATAAATTGGATATGGACACATGGCTTGT
>BQNB010148079.1:0-16350 GCA_026074375.1 Tanacetum coccineum | reverse complement strand
TTTCCCTATTTTCAAAGATTTTTTATTTTTTATGATTTTTCTTGATATATTCCTAACTACAACTTATTCTTGTGTTAACATAATGCATTGTTTTCATTACCTCATTGGTAAATAAAAAGCATAATTAAGTGTCTAACAAGATAACTCCGTCATTCCCGATTTTTCACTTTCCCATGCTAAGCTTAAAAATAAGATCACCGTTAAGTACGAGCTAAAATGTAAGACTACTTATAATTACAACTCGTGAATTTCTCTTCCCGACATAAATCATATATTTAAGTGTGTGTGCTCAAATTAATTTAAACCATTAAATCCACATATTTAGATAGTTGAAATCCGACCAAGCTTTACACATGGGCCTTTTGGGCTAATTTGTTAATCACATAGTAAGATCACAACTCAAAACAAACAAAAACCTCCTTAGCTAAGACATCGTTGGTTCACTTGCCCCATAAATGACTTTCTTCTCTAGCATCCCACCGTCATCGGGTAAGTGCTAAGGCTTTTGAGACCCCATCCGGAGAATAAAAATGGGGATGAACCTTGAACCTTGAACCCCTGAATGAGAATGGGGATAAACAAGAAGGTAGAAATAGAGGGAATGGAGGAAATGGAAATAGAGGGAATAGAGGAAATGGAAATAGAGGGAATATAGGAAATGGAAATAGAGGGAATGGAGGAAATAGAAATGGAGGGAATAAAGGAAATGGAAATGGAGGGAATGGAGGAAATGGAAATGGAGGGAATAGAGAAAATGGAAATAGAGGGAATAGAGAAAACGGAAATGGAAATAGAAATAGGAATCATGGCATGAACTATGGAGGTTTCATGTCAATGGCTCGAGAGTGCACATTCCAAGACTTCTTGAAGTGTAAGCCATAAAATTTCTCAGGAACTAAAGGTGTTGTCGGATTGACCCGTTGGTTTGAGAAAATCTAGACTATGTTCAATATTAGTAATTGTCCATCGAAGTACCAAGTGAAATATGCTACCTGCACATTGCAGGACAATATGCATTACTTGGTGTGAACACCCAAGAGGACAATTGGGTGTTTGATAGGCCTGCATAATGCGCATGAAATGGGCTGGACTTATGAGGTTGATGACAGAAGTGTACTGTCCGAGGAATGAAATCCAAAAGATGGAGACTGAATTGTGGAATCTGACGGTGAAAGGAAACGATTTGACTGCTTACACACAAAGGTTTCAGGAGTTGATTTTGTTGTGTACGAGAATGGTCCCCGATGAGGAGGACAAGGTTGAGAGATTCATAGGAGGTTTGCCCGATAACATTCAGGGAAATGTTATCGCTGCTGAGCCCACTAAACTTCAAGATGCAATTCGCATTGCCAACAACTTAATGGATCAAAAGCTGAAGGGATATGCTAGAAGTGCTGAAAACAAGAGAAGGTTGGAGAACAACCCGAGGGACAATCGTGGGCAGCAACCAGTTTTCAAGCGGCAGAACGTAGGAGGCCAGAATGTGGCAAGAGCTTACACGGCAGGAAACAATGAAAGAAAGGGGTATGTTGGGCCTCTCCCCTACTGCAACAAGTGCAGGTTGCACCATGAAGGGTTGTGTACTATAAGGTGTGGAAACTGTAAGAAGGTTGGGCACCTGACTAGGGATTGTAGGGCTGCTGTTGCTCCAAACACTCAGAGGGCTGCAGTTGGGAATCAGCCGGGTGTTATTTGTTATGAGTGTGGGAGGCCGGGACATTTTAGGAAGGATTGTCCTAAGTTGAGGAATCAGTTTCGTGGAAACCAGACAAGAAACAAGAATGGAAACAAGACTGGAGGTAATGAAGCTACAGCGAAGGCCTATGCCATTGGAGGAGGAGGAACAAACCCTGATTCCAACGTTGTCACGGGTACGTTTCTTCTCAATAACTGTTATGCTTCTATGTTATTCGATTCGGGCGCCGACAAAAGTTTTGTGTCGTCTACCTTTAGTGCTTTGCTTGATGTTGCACCATCCACTTTAGACACTAGTTATGCCATAGAACTTGCCGATGGAAGAATTTCAAAAACAAATGTTGTTCTTAGAGGTTGCACGTTAGATTATTAGGTCATCCGTTCGACATAGATCTAATGCCCGTAGAACTTGGTAGTTTTGACGTCATCATCGGTATAGATTGGTTGGCAAAGTACCACGCGTTGATCGTTTGTGACGAGAAGGTCGTCCGTATTCCTTATGGAGACGAGGTGTTGATAATCCGAGGTGACGATTATGACAACAGAAGTAAGTCGAAGCTGAATATCATATCGTGCACGAAGACCCAAAAGTATATTCAGAAGGGATTTCAAGTCTACCTAGCGCAAGTTACATCCAAGAAGGCTGAGGATAAGTCAGAGGAGGAGCGACTTGAGGACGTGCCAATCGTACGGGAATTTCCGAAAGTCTTTCCAGAAGACTTGCCTGGACTACCGCCTGCTCGACAAGTTGAATTTCAAATCGACTTAGTCCCCGGTGCTGCACCTGTAGCACGAGCCCCGTATCGATTAGCACCAGCCAAAATGCAAGAATTGTCCACCTAGTTGCAAGAACTTTCTGACAGAGGATTTATAAGACCCAGTCCCTCACCCTGGGGAGCACCAGTTTTGTTTGTCAAGAAGAAAGATGGTTCTTTTCGAATGTGTATCGACTACCATGAACTAAACAAACTTACTGTGAAGAACCGATACCCACTTCCGAGGATCGATGACTTGTTTGATCAACTCCAAGGGTTAAAAGTCTACTCTAAGATCGACCTGAGATCTGGTTATCACCAACTCAGAGTTCGTGAGGAAGATATTCCCAAGACTGCATTTAGGACTCGCTATGGTCACTACGAGTTCCAGGTAATGCCTTTTGGCTTGACTAACGCACCGGCAGTATTCATGGATTTAATGAATCGGGTGTGCAAACCGTATCTGGATAGATTCGTGATCGTATTCATCGATGATATTTTGATTTACTCCAAGAGCAAAAAGGAGCACAAAGGACACCTTAAGTTGATTTTAAAGTTATTGAAGGAGGAAGAATTGTACGCCAAGTTTTCAAAGTGTGAGTTTTGGCTGTCGAAGGTACAATTTCTTGGTCACATGATTGATAGTGAAGGCATTCACGTTGATCCCGCTAAGATTGAGTCAATCAAAAATTGGGCGTCACCCAAGACACCCACCGAGATTTGTTAATTTTTAGGTTTGGCCGGTTACTACCGATGATTTATCGAAGGTTTCTCAAAAATCGCTAGACCTATAATGAAGTTGACTTAGAAAAGCATGAAGTTTGATTGGGGAGAAAAGGCAGAGGCTGCGTTTCAACTGTTGAAACAAAAACTATGTATTGCGCCGATATTGGCTTTACCTGAAGGAAGTGAGAACTTCGTGGTATACTGTGATGCTTCGCATAAAGGGTTAGGCGCGGTTTTGATGCAGAGGGAGAAGGTCATAGCTTACGCGTCCCGCCAACTCAAGGTTCACGAGAAGAACTATACTACATACGACTTAAAGCTTGGTGCAGTAGTGTTTGCCTTAAAGATGTGGAGACACTATCTGTATGGTACAAAGTGCGTTGTGTTCACTGATCACAAGAGTTTGCAACACATTCTCGATCAGAAGGAGCTGAACATGAGACAATGACGTTGGTTAGAGTTGTTGAGCGACTACGACTATGAGATTCGATATCACCCAGGAAAGGCGAACGTGGTGGCTGATGCCTTGAGTTAAAAGGAAAGAAGTAAGCCGCTGCGAGTTCGAGCCTTAGTTATGACTATAGGGTTAAACCTTCCTAAGCAGATTTTGAGTGCTCAATCGGAAGCTAGAAAAGAACAGAACTTCATCAACGAAGATTTGCATGGCATGATTAACAAGCTAGAACCTCGCGCTGACGGAACATTATGTTTGAACAACCGAAGTTGGATTCCACTCTACGGTGATTTGAGAGCTTTAGTTATGCATGAATCTCATAAGTCAAAGTATTCCATTCATCCTGGATCAGATAAGATGTACCAAGACCTTAAGAAGCTGTATTGGTGGCCGAACATGAAAGCATAAATTGCCACTTATGTCATCAAGTGTTTAACATGTGCTAAGGTTAAGATAGAGTATCAAAAACCGTCTGGTTTGTTGGTTCAACCAGAGATCCCACAATGGAAATAGGAGAATATAACAATGGACTTTGTGACTAAGTTGCCAAAGACGACAGCCGGTCAAGACACGATTTGGGTAATCGTTGATCGTCTCACTAAGTCTGCTCATTTCTTGCCTATGAGAGAAGATGACACGTTAGAGAAGTTAACGAGACAGTACTTGATAGAAGTAGTCTCAAGGCATGAAGTGTCAGTTTCGATAATCTCTGATCGCGATGGAAGATTCACTTCACATTTTTGGAAGTCTCTAAATAGAGCATTAGGTACTCGATTGGATATGAGTACAACTTACCATCCAGATACCGATGGTCAGAATGAGAGAACCATTTAGACGTTGGAGGACATGTTACATGCTTGTGTACTCGACTTTGGAAAAGGTTGGGATAGACACTTACCATTGGTAGAATTTTCGTATAACAACAGTTACCATACAACGCAGCCATTCGGATATGTTAGGATTCTTGTATTAGAAACTTAGAAATCATCATGATTGGATGTATCGGTCTTGGAACCGAAGATTATATCTTTTAGGGGAATTTTGGTTGTACGTGTACTACCCCCAACATTATTGTTATTATTATGGTTATGAAAAGATTATGGTTATCTTTGGTTATAAGCTTTGTGTGATTGTGGGTATTGTGCCCTTGAGTGTTGAATGATTCCGGTTGGTGAATCCTTCGCACGTGTATGATACTTGCTTGCATAGTCCATGAGTGGGTATTATTTCCGGTACTTGCTGTGACCGTTGACCAAACTATGTTAAATGTTGTTTTGTAGACTGATGATTTTAAAACTGTGGATCGCAATAACGAATTTGTGTGTTGGTCAAATGTCGTTGTGTGAATTGTACTGATTTTGTTGTGTAAACTATTTGTGTGAATAATGGAAAGTGTGTTTTCAAATTTCATAAACTGACCATGTGGTGTCAAACAAATTTTCAAAAAAAAATTTAATAAGGATGGAGGATGGAATGATGCTATCTTCTTTTCTTTCTTTTGAAACAATCATATTTCTACTTTTATTAAAAAATTTTTTTACCGAGAAACTGACTTACGCTTGTAGCGTATGGAAAAGAAATGTTTTGACGAGAATGGACATGACGTCGTCGGATCCTCAATTATGCATAACTTGAACAACTATGCATAATTTGAGAAAAACCACGCTATGTCAGGAAATCGTCACCTTTTAAAATGTCGAGTTTTGGAAAATTATTCGAGTTGGATTTCTCAAAAGAGAAAAGTGTTTTTACCCCTGTTACAGATTCTTGTGCAAGTAACCCTACTCATATTGACGGCATAGAGAGAGTCTCATGAGAGTCGTTGTGACCGAGTCGTCTCGAAGGAAAAATACCAACGGTATTGTTCAAAACGAGTGTGTCTAGAAAGGAGTGAAGTCTAGTTTGTGATTATAAGATCGACGGTTGTCATGGAGACATGTGTCGAGACCAAGTGTGGTCGGTATGCTAATAAGCAATTGTAGAATTGAGTCATCGAGGGTGCAAACCGGATAATGGTTGTAACAAGATTTGGCGCGAGGTCGGACTAAATATCCGCAAACCGCGTAACGATGAAAATTTTGTGAGGGCTAGCAACGGTATGGAGTGCCATCGTGCATGGACACGTAAACATACCTGAAAGTCATGGAAAATGATAAGGTGGTTAGTTCTGAGGTTGAACGCGAGAAATGGAGAAGACTTCTCCTACGTAAAATGAGTGTTTCCAT
Organism: Tanacetum coccineum; assembly: GCA_026074375.1. Lineage (NCBI taxonomy): Eukaryota > Viridiplantae > Streptophyta > Magnoliopsida > Asterales > Asteraceae > Tanacetum > Tanacetum coccineum. The sequence continues at coordinate 10,495 of BQNB010148079.1, read as the reverse complement.
TGATGTAGCAACTGATGGCCGTGAAGAATAATTCTTTCCCCGAAATGAAAGATAGTGGTAGTATAGTTGAAACTATGCCTGAATCGTCGAGGTTTAGAATGAGACATTAAGCGACCCCTGACTTAAGGTTAGGTGTAATGGTCCTTACTCCTTGACGTAATGACTTAGTGTGCGTATATAAGGGCAAAAAGATTGGAGATTCTAGCCGAATGGCGACATCCATTCCCATCCTGGAGAAACAATCAAAGTAGCTAATGCCTTAAGTCGAACGGTATTGAATTAGGAATGTGCATGATTGTCTAGACTAGATTAGTTGAGTCACTTGAGATTTGACGCGATATGTTGGAACCATACCGACTATGCTAGTCGCGGTGCGGAAACGTTGGAAAATTTTGATTTTTTGTCAAACGAGCAATGAGCCCATGATGCTCAATTGTTTTCCCGATTGTTTTTTAATTGTCTTTCGACAATATATATGTTTTCTAGCAGGATTATCACCGTCGAATAATGTGCTTTCTGTGCTATGTGCTTTTGAATGGTAGTAAACGCTTATGTCGCTTTTTGTGTAGCCCATGATGGGGCATGGGATGTGAGCGAATGGGTATATTTTCTCGGGGCTCAGTGAAAGTTCAATTAAACGGGGTACGCACACCCAAAAGGTCTTTTGTGAACATGGATGGGTATCCTGAAAGTCTATAGTCATTCGTGGCGAGATTAACCCACAAGCATGACTATGATTGGTTGGGACTTAGCCGTGATTAAGTCAGAATTATTGTCGATCATGGATTGGCAATTAACAAGCGTGGTTATTGTTGGTTAAGACATAGCCGTGATTAAGTCAGAATTATTGTCGGAATGGCTTGACTATTTAGCAAGCATGGTATAATGTGATTTGGATCGACTTGGGTAATGCCTACCCACATGTCGTGATCATATTTGCTAAGGCTTCATAGTAAGCGAGCACGGTTTTATTGCTAAGGCTTTATAATAAGCGAGCATGATTGTTGCTAAGTGTGATAATGAGCAAATGTGATAAAGTGCCTAAGTAAAGCTAGGCCAAAATGTAAAGTCATCGTGAATTGACGAATATGTGATTATGTGCTTATGTGATTTTATATGTTAGCGCTATAATGCGTTTAATGAGGTCATGTGTACTCCGGAATATTTTCGCAACCAGTGGTGCATTATTAAATGAGACCGGGAGGGTGACACGTGTATTTTGGCTTTGGATTTTGATGAGTATTTTGGTTTTGGACAATGACGTACGCTTGGGCTTTGGTTAGCAACGTATGTTTCAGTTTTGTGTAGCGATGTGCGCTTTGTTTTGTTGGAATGATCACCAAATTAAGATTTGGGTTGATCTTTCATTTAAAGTCTTTCGTTTAAAAATGACGCGATTTATGTTTTCCCAGATTCGTTCCGTGGCGTATTTTGTTTCTTGTGACAAGAGCGATTGTGATTATAATTATCATTTTGTTGGTATAAATTACCATTTGTTTCGTTGACTTTCCATCCGGAATAGTCAAGGCGAGTATTATAACGCATGATCTTTGCGTTCGAGCATGTGAGTCCGTTTAATAATGAGGAAACCGTCTCACTGTAAGTGAAGTTAAGATGAGTAAGAAAAGACGAGCACCAGGACGACGCTCCCTTAAGGTGGTGGAATGTAACAACCTGAGTTTTACGACGAGTATGACGATCACGAATTCGACGTCATAATTTTTATTTAATAAGTTCATGTGAACGAACGTCGACATTTAAAATTTTACTTGTCGAAAATAAATATTTTCGTATTTTATTACGAACAGAATTTGGAAATTTTTATTTTGGTCATTTCGCGATTCAACGTTTGACCGCGCGATCGTTAAACGTTTTAAGCACCGTAAAAATTTACGACGCGTCTCGTTATTATTTTAAGATCGTAAATTATTATTTTTACGAATGTCATCCTTGTTCCTTGACCTTGACCAAACTCGCATTTAACGTTTACATTTTTATTTAAATGGTGTCAAATGTCACTTTAATTAAATGTTTACAAAGAAAATACAAGAAATTAAAATTCAAAAAAAATATATTATGCATGCTTGTTCTAGCTCCCTATAGCCGGCTATGGACATAAGCACACACAAACCATAGTTTGAGTTCCAATATGGTAATCATTGTGTTTGCATTACTTCCAAGTTTATACATAAACCTTTAGAAGAAAAACACATGTATATATATAACACCTAGTATAATTTTTGTTTCTCTCCTTCTTTGTCTCTTGGGTCCGGCCGAATACACAAACACACACAAACAAGCCATTTTCAAATTTTGATTATTGAAATCTATTTAAACATCACTCAAAATGAGATTAATAAAGAATCAAGTTGAAATTTGTTTTCTCCTTCCCTCCTTTCTTTTGGGTTCGGACGAACACACAAAGCAAACACACTTGGTGTTTTGATTTTTCCAATCATCAAATATTGTTTAGATGATGAAATCTTGATCATCCATGAAAGAAAAATGTACATGCATTAAGGTTTATGCATGGTTTGGGATTTTTTTAAATAAGTGAGATTTAATTTGAAAACTAGAGGGGTTGTGGTTTCGGTCGTGGGTTCGAACCAAAGGAGAGACACACAAGGGTGTGTTTTGTTGCCTGGTTATTGATTAGATTAGTTTGGTTTGATTTGGGTTGATTTGGTTTCGGATTTATTGGTTTTGGGTTCGAAGGTCGCGGCCAAAAGGAACAAAGGGACGAGTCGAGTCTTGATCGAGTCCGATCTTGCTATATATAGCATTGTAAGTAATTTTACTTACTAGTTTAATGATTGTTTTTGTGATTCGATTCGTTTTCGGTTGATGCATATGATGAAATTCGTGAGATCTTGCGTCGTCTAGTTAGATTTTGTTATTGATTGATTGAGCAAGTTAAATATGGATTATAGGCCATTTTAGATGTGCCGTGAATGAATTTTTGGGTTCCTCCTCTCTTTTGGGTTCAGACGAGCAAACAAACACCCCTACCCTTGCCATTTGATTTTTCCAACTAGTGAATATTAGTTAGATGATGTATTTAAGATCATCTATGGAAGAAAAATAAACGTGCAATTAAGGTTTATGCAAGTTTGGGTTTTGATTAATGGAAAAATAATATTAGTGGGAGTTTTTGATTCAAAAAGAGTTGAAGGTTTGTTGTTGGTTGTGGGTTCGAACCGGGTAAGGACACACAAGGGTGTGTTTTGTTGATTGGTTTTTTTAGCAAAGTTTAGTTTGGTTTAGATTGAGCTTGATTTAGTTTTGGTTTGGGTTTGGATTTGGGTTCAAAGGTCACGACCAAAAGGAACAAAGAGGACAAGCGAGATTCTTGATCGAGTCCGATCTTGCTATATATAGCATTGTAAGTATTTTACTTACTAGTTTAATAATTGTTTTTATGATTCGATTCGTTTTCGGTTGTTGCATGTGATGAAATCCGTGAAATCTTACGTCGTCTAGTTAGATTTTGTTATTGATTAATTGAGCGAGTTAAATATGAATTATAGGCCATTTTAGATATGCCGTGAATGAATTTTTGGTTAAAAATGGATTTTGGCGTGTTTAGTAGCTCGTAAATTTGGGCAGAAACTTTGGCGCGGAAAACGAGGATTGAATATTTTTTAGAAATCTGATTTTTGAATTGGGAAAAATATAATGATATAGTCGTCTCTTAGACATCGTTTTGATAAAAAGATGGAGCTTCTAACTCCCTAATAACAAAGAATTTAGACGAAATCGAGATATACACTTAAGTAGAAAATCAAAGGTGTCTTGTGCAAGTAAAATATTAAATGCTGGCAGGATTCAAAAACGTCCGTTTTAAGCACTTTCGAGTCCGTTTCAGCCTTCCGGCGAAACACGAAAGTTTTTCGGAATGTCGTTTTACTTTGCCGCGATGTTTGCTAATTTTAAAATCTCGTAATGATGAGTCAAAACTGAAAGTCAAATTCTGCACATTAATTAAAAATGTCACAAGTTCCTGTAGAAACTTGCAGGGTCATTTTGGTCATTTTATATCGAGTTTCAGGTCTCGGCTAAAAGTAAAAAGTTGTCCGGAACGTCGTTTTGCATAAAGTCTCTTTAGAGTCCGAGTCGTGAAAATGTGATATAATGGGTCGTTTTGAGCAGGTCAGACTAACAATATATAATAAAAATATATATATATATATATATATATATAGGGTGAGGTTCTTTTCAGAACCAAATGAATGTACAGAACTGCGAGAACCAACATTAACCAATCAGATTTTTTTAAATATTTATCTTTTTAATTTAATTCAAAAGGGTATATAGGTAAATTTACATGTATTTTTTTTTATTTTTTGTAACTTTTTTTAAATAATTTATTATCAACATGTATAGTTTTGAAATGGTAAGGTGCATATGTGTTTTTTTTTCAGATATTGTAATTTTATATATGTTTTTAGTTTTCAATTGCTTAAACTTATAATGTGTTTTGATCACAAATATCACAAGTGCATGGAATGACATTTACATCTACCGTATATATTTCAAAACAAAAACATTATACATAAAAGCTAAAATAATTTTATATACAATTCAAATAAAAAATTCTAAAAGTAAATAATAAATGAAAGTTTCGTTGTTGTATTGACGTGTCTACTAATCTCTAATACAACCAGATTTGGTATTATCGTAGATGCACATGTATTTTCCCTCGTTAAGATACTCGATTTCTTTGTATGTATATGTGCATTTGTGTTCATCCATTTGCCCTTATGTTTACATACTCAAGTATTAGTACATGGTGCACTTGTAATATACTTACTTTCATGCACAGTTCTCCATTCTTTTAGTTTCTTTTCACAAGATCCTTCTCGCTAGAATATTATGTACTAAAACACCTCGTGCAACTACCGTATATATTGTTCATACAATACTCGTACCTTAACGAAAAACTAATTAATAAACGAATTAGTTTTAATCCAGAACAAACTTACAAAACACATATGCACAATCTTTATATCAAATGATGCAAATGAATTTAATCATAGCAAGTAATGTTACATATATGTATAATCTACCAGAACACGTATGCACACTTACTCATAAGTTATTTTTGGTAAATAAACTAGCACCATATCAAAAGACAATATGAACTATGCAACTAGCAGATACATATGCACAATTTGGTTTTTAAATCCAAAAATTAAGTAACAACTAATAAAACTAATATAACACATGTGCACTGATGTAGTAACCAAAACTATCTAGTCGTATACAAAGGCCCAACTTCGTAAAACATATGGAAGAAAAAAAATTAAAAAGTAAATAAGGAACTGTTTCAAAAATCTTAATATATTTTTATGCCCATTTTTGTTCATAAAAAATACAATATATCTATTTTCTAGTATAAACTTACATCTACGAACAAGTAACGCTTATATATTTTAAATAATACTTACAATTATACAAATAAAAAAACCCTTGTACAAATTACTTATGCCACATATTCTATCCACAAAACAAAAAACATCATAGTCCATTAAAATAATATACCTTCGAATACGAGATAATGCATTGACGAACCCAGATCAATGAGTTTCTCCCATGTAAAAATCAAATTTGTTTTTTCTTTGACAAAGTTGGAAACGTCTTTTTAAAAGAGCAAAGTCAATAAAAACTCTAGTTCTTTCTAGAATTATGAAACCCAAGTTGAATTAGAATAACTTACAAAATTTGTAGATGCCGGCTCTGGACGAAAACATCGATTTACAAATTGTTCAAATCAACAAACAAATATCTTAGTGTTGGATTTCTCAATACTTGTTTAAAAATTTTCTGGATTAGGGTCGGTTATATAATTTTTTGAGTGAAAGAGAAGGGATTCGTAGTGCATCTATGGTTACGATGATGAATGGATTCGTAAAGGATGGTGTTGTTGAGATCAAAAATTGATGAGAATGAAGTAAGCATAGGTGTTAAAGGGAGAGATAGGCAGACATCAGAAAAAAGACTTGAAATAATTGAGTGGAGGAACGTTTTTATGTTATTAGATCCTTTTTTTTGAAAAAATTAATTTCCCATTTTGTCCTTCATTTATTTTTTCTTTAAAATTAAGCAGCATATATTTTCAAAAATGCCATTATGCATTGTGATGTTGTACATTATGCATTATTAAGAGTAAGAAGGTGGTTCTCGCAGTTCTGTACATTCATTTGGTTCTGAAAAGAACCTCCACACTATATATATATATATATATATTATATATATATATATTATATATAAAAATATATATAAATATATATATTAATATATATATTTATATATGAATATATGAAATAAAGATCAAATAAAAAGACAAATATTCGTGAGAATAATAAAAAAATATATATATTTTTAAAAGTTTTCAAAAAATTCTGAAAAAATTCAATAAAATCGTGTATGTTAGTGCATGAAAAAGTTGTGAAGGAAGTTTTTTCAAAAGTGGATAGTTTTGCCAAAAAAATTATGAAATAAACGATTTGTGCATAAATCGGTTTTTATGCATACAAAAAATATTTCGTTTTGTGCCCAACTTCTATTGACTTTTTGCATCAAAATTTTATTGCGCATCAAACTATAACAGGTTGAAAATTTTGTGCATCAAAAATTTTTGGTGCATCAAATTTTCTTTATTTTTGGAGCATTAAACAAAGCGATAAAAACTCAAAATATTAGAAAAACTTTTTTTAACAAAAGTTTTAAATGCACCCACATACCTGATTTATGCAATTTATATTAGAATTTTTCAAAAACAATTTTTAAAAAAGTTTTCTTTTTTATTCTTCTCACAATAGTTTTCTATTATTTTAACCATCTATAGATAAATATATATATATATATATATATATATATATATATATATATATATACATACATAAAGTCAAAATCAAATAAAGTCCAATGTTGACTTTTGAAAGTCAACGGGTTGATATAAGACTTGTTGGGTGTTATAAAAATAATAAACACTATTATTATTACGAGTATAACAATTTAGACAAAACGACTTTTTGAACGATATAATTCTAAAAGAGTAACTATAGGTAAAACAACGGGACATAAGTCCCGATACGAGTAATGATAAAAAAAAATAAAAAAAAAAAAGGAAGGAAGAAAAAAAAAAATAAAATAATAAAAAAAAAATAATAAATATAAAGAAAAAAAAAAAAAATAAAGTGAAAAAGTAAAAAAATAAAAAAAATAAAAAGAAACAAAAGAAAACCAAAAACTCAACAAACTACACCCCCCTACCAAAAACCAAACACCCCCCCACCCGCCCACCCGCACCTCCCCCCCAACCAACCCCCCCCCCACACCCACCCCACTCCCCACCCCCACCTGCCCTCCCACCTCCCATCAAACCACTGGCCCCCCAACCCCACCCACACCTCCCACCTCCCGCACCATCACCCAAACCCTCCCGCCACCAATCTCCCACCCACCCCCTACATACCCCCCTCAACAACCCCCCCCCCCACACATCCCCCGACCCATCCCTCAACCCTCCCATAGCACCCCACGCCCCCAACCCCCCTCCCAACGCTCACCCCCATCAACCCAAACCCCCCCCAAGCTCCCCCCTTCCCTCCCACCAACAGACATCCCCCCCACAGCTACCGACACTAGTGCACGCACCCCACCCCCAGCATCCCCCCTCCCCCCCCCCCCCACCCCACAACCAGCCCACAACCCCCCCAACACCCCCCATCCCGTTGACCCCCGCACCACATCCCCCCTCACCAAGATCCGCCCCCCCCCCCAACCCCCCCGCCCCGCCCGCACCCACCCCCACCCCCTACCAAAGCTCACCTCACTCCACTCGTCCCGCCCCCCGCCCCGCGAGCCCCCCCCCACCACCAATTCTACCCCTCCCCTGAGCACCCCCCCCCCCACCATCCTCTCCCCCACCCCGCCCCTTCCCCCCAAATCCCCGACACAAGAGGCGCCGCTCACGCCACCCACAACAACAACCACACCAACGCAGCCGCTACCACCCTCCCCCATGACCCAAACCTCACTCGCACCATTCCCCTAACCTGGCCCACACCCCTGAAAACCCGAACGCTGCCAAGTATCGAACAGAGTATGACAACGTGACAAAAAGAATGATCATAACTTAAATATGTGAGCGGTATAGATGCTATGACGCGCCAAGAGATTTCTCAAACACATAGTATGATATATTTGAAACGAATTCATAGTTTCGTTGTAACGCACTAATCCGATCGTACTCAATGGGTTATAAGAAAACCAGCGACACTAAATTAACGGTCGCTGGTTTGAGGTTTCGTAGAGAGAACGTCTTTGATTGTATCGTTTCTTATGAACTAAGGCTTAGAATCAATGTAGAGTTCATTCCTCATTCTTTTGAACTTTTTTAAAATGATATGAAACCTGCCGAGGGGGATACATGCTTGTTTTGAAAAGTAAACGCAATGTGTTTTGATGTGATATGATTCCATGCGATGAGTTATGCCTTTGACTGTGTACTCATTAATTACCGAGGAGGTAAACACTGAATGCATTAAATAGATCTATTGGGTTTGACAACCCTGTCCGGGGTCTAGATCCATTGGTGAACACCCTGTAACAAACATTTTGTATTGAGACTGGAGTAGTGGCATACTTCCCGGTCAGTATTTTATCTTAAATGATAAATGTGTTAAGGTTCGGTACACGGGCTCATGCAAGATGGAATTGTTGTGTGGCTTGCCTAGCTAGCATGTCATACGTGTTTTGTGGAACCAAATATTGCGTTCTGATTGTTAATTGTAAACTCTATGAATTCACTCAACGTTTTGTTCACGTTTTTAAGCATGTATCTCAGGTTTAGATGTTGTTGATGGCTTGGATTGAACGGAACGCGGATATCAAAGACTGTGTCTCGGTGAAATGTTTTGTTTATTTAAACAAAAGGATGTTTTGAAAAAGAAAGTTGTGTCATGGCTTTTGAAATGAAGTTTCTAAGTTAGTTTGGGACCTTGTAACTTTGATTTTCCTCATATGAATAAAATAAAATTTTGTTTTATAAACGTATCATTTGAACGTTTATTGGGACTTGTGTGTATGTATTACGAAGTAGCACCCCAAATGTTGTATTCCGCTGCGTATCATATTTTGGGGGTGTTACAGTTTTAAGTTTGATAGAAACTTGATTGTACTGAAAGATAGATCTAATGTCGTATATCATTCCATTGTTTTTGTATTGTTATAGGTACTCAAAGCGCAAATCAATAAGCAAATATTGATGAACCATAGTGGCAAGACCAGGTTGTTGAATACGAGAGACAATAGTGGTAGCACGAAAGCTATAACGACTTCAATGATTGGAGAGATAAGACTCCAGCGGATGTTGGAAGGAATTGTCAAGAAAGCTCAATTGACAATTACCCCAAGAAACTACGGTTACAGCTGGAAAAGGTTCGCACAGGACTAACGAGGATTGTCATGAACTGATTACGGATCACATGGGCCGGACTGATTACAGATCAAATGAAACATCAAAGAAACGTCTAGGGTTCGAAATGGTTTCATGCTAATTGGTTTAATGGCGTGCGTCTATGATTTGTACTACATCAGATCGATCTGACCTTTGTTGCCAGGTATTTGTATCTTTACTTTCAGGAATATTCCAACTGATAGTTACCCTTATGCCTATTATTATCATTATAAAAGAATCAATATACCCATATATGCTAATGTCTTTATACCAGTCGATTGGGAAAGGGAAGCCTAAGTATCAGTAACTCAGCTGATTAGGAGATGTGACAAACTCAATCAGTTATATGTTATTCGCATAAAATGTGCGACGAAACAGATCAGCGAAATTGTTACAGGTCAAAAACCATACAAATAATTAAATCAAACGATGAGCACCCCTAATCAATCGAGTTCGCTACCTTTCCTATAATCACTAATTAAAATGTGCAGCGATATAGATCACTGAATTTGTAATAATGTATAACACTTAATGTTGATGTTTGAAAATACCACAAGAAAATAACTCACGTTTAGTTATTGGTTGAAGTAATAATATTTTCGTGTACAGGTACCTTGACACAAATCATCAATCTATTATAGAAATTCTTGAGTAAGTGTGGTAAAAGTTTTGTTCCGGCCTGAATGGGGCTGCATTGAACTCCCCCGAACCAGTCTAGGATATTGTCGAAGCTTTTGATTCTTCAATAGATGACGTAAAAGATGTGTCACAAATGCATGGATTTTATGTTGGTATCCCATATGGTAAGGTTATTCATATTCATTTATCTGCAATCTGTTTGTTAGGTCTTGATGTACATTTAGAGGGTTATGAACTTATGTAAATTCAAAGAAGCTAAATGTTAGTTTTAAGCTACTTGCAGAAGAGGGCTTTCAAAGTTTTATCATGGGAAATCAGACTCATTTACATCACTTGCAAGAGTCACACGCACATGTCTTCGAAAGAAAGCGTCTGAATGCCTTCATTGTATTA
>BQNB010148078.1:4952-16350 GCA_026074375.1 Tanacetum coccineum | reverse complement strand
ATATTAAACTAAACAAAATAAAGTCTAAAAACAAAATATAATAAAACCACATAATCGACACTTTTCCATAAACCTAACAAATTTATTATTAATTAGAATTACAACTTTAACAATCATTCTCTCATTTTCATTATAACACTATCGTGGTTCATAAATATCAAGATTTCCATTTTCTAAATCATCATATGGTTGTTCAACACATAGGAAATAAGAAGGCTCAAGAACTCCCACTTCATAAGTAAAGAAATCATCATCCATGCTACTTAATCGGCTAAATTCATCAAAAATCTTCTTGAGAGGTGTATCACAAGTGAACAAATCGACATCGATCTTGAACAAGTCGAACACTTCGGATTCTAACTTGTATTCTTCATCAAAAGTATCCAGAGAACAAACAAGAATAGCAGAGTGTGATTCAGATGCCAATAAGAATTCCAGTTCGGGTGATAAATCACACGCAATAGCATCATATTTTTCATCAAGAGTGAAGTATAATGATTCGTGAGTCCCTGCGGATTTTGATGAAAGGTTGTTATGAATTTGGATAGATAGAAATTCATTCATGTCAAACACATAAGTCTCTTCCTCATCATCCTCATCCGCTAAATACCATAACTTTTCTAAAGATGAATTCATGCTTTTTTTGCCATCTTCTTATCTTCCACGACCAAGTATTCTTTGAATGTGATTCGCTCCATTCAAGCTACTAAAAAGAATTAGAAAATCGTTAGTAGGATAAGTTCATAAGAAAGAGAATACTAGAAAACTAAACACGAATACTGAATATGAAAAACTAAATCTGCTACTGTATTAGACGATCGATACGCCGTATTTAATAGAATGAATACGTCATATTAATGTTTGATGTCGAATACGCTGTATAAATTTTTGAAAAGTAGATACTCCTTATTCAAAATGGATGTGATAACATTAATATTTCACTAAACTAACACATGATCCAGAGGTCCGGGAGGATAAAAGTAATAAGTTACCATTTACTAGATTATAGAGAGAAAGGAAAGAGTGTGTGTGTTTCTAGAGAGAAGGAGGAGAAAGAACACACACTTATGAGATACAAATGATTATCCTCACCCCTCAATGGAAGTATAGAGGGGGTTATATAGACCTTGACACACCATACTATACTATATTAACATTTCTAGTCCTTGCGTATCATGCCTATATTATATCTATTGTAATTTCGTATAAGTCAACATATTTTAAGGCTAATAATCTTCCCCCAATATTTGGACATACGGAATTACTTACAATGTTCCAAACAAGTACAAATACAAACAAAATAAAGTCTTCCAAAGAGCTTCTAATACTGAAGATGACGTCTTTGTCTTCGAGTATTGATACTTGTACTCCAGCATAGATCTTCTATGTCTTTACTTATTCTGGAACCATTGTAGTTTGCATAAGTTGGATTAACTTCCTCCCAATTCATGCAGCATGTCTCAAAAAGCTTTCTTCATAAACTCCTTTTTGGCGAAGTTTCTAAATTAGCTTCCCCCCAAACCAACATCTGTATCTTGACCAGATTCTAAAACTTTGATGTAGCTCTAACGATCTTCTAACATTGACATTCAATGTGCACAGCGGAATTTTGTAGAAGAATCAGCCAACTACACCAACTAATATTGCTCATATACTGTATCATGATATTTGGTCTTGGTGAATATCCGTTTGGGGAACATGCAAGAAATCAGCAACACTTTTCTCACGCTTGCAGAATACTTCACATAAACCATACTAAGTAAAGTAGTATAAACAACTTCCCCCTGGAAGTTGACCTGATTACATCAAAGTACACGTGTTCCCCCATGATGGTTTCGAACTCTCGGAAGCATCATTGACGTGTACGACCATATACTCAAGAATTTCTTATCATAAGCAATAATCTTGAAAAGTTATGAAATACATTGAAGAACTTTGAAAGAGTGTGCTTAGACTATGAAGTACCATTGACATTCTGTAGCTTCAAATATCTCGTGAGAATTGTTGATTACATCTCAACCTTTAAACTCTCTGGCTAACTTACCAACCTCGTATTCTGTCGGCTATTGTTGTGATCACTTGGTGAAGTAAACCCGATATACCAAACTTGAAATTGAAGTAAAATCCTCTAAATTTGTTACTTAAGCTTGCATTATTGTTGATTGAAGTATGGTGCAAGATTAAATCTTTAAGTACCCTATACCCAATATTAAAAGTATCAAAAGTACCAAATCTTTTTAACATCCACATCTACATCTACGTATGACACTGAGCACTACAATGTAACTGCTTTAAGTGATAGCCATAACCCGTGAGTACTATAATGTAAATCCTTACATCGGGTATAACTAGATAATCTAAGTCTCAAACATAAGTTGTATACATTCAAGCAAGTCATCAACCAATAGAGTAGGTTTAAAGAAAAGGGGTAGAAAGTAGAAGGAAGTCTTGATGATGAAATAAGTAGACGCCTTCGTGAAACCCACTTCAATCTCAAATAGGGGATACCAAATCAACTTCGTGATCACTTGTCATTTAGAATCCTAATCTATAGCCGAATTGACATTTTAATGAATCTTTAATATAGGATCATTTTGGCATTAAGTGTTGGGTTTACTTTGGTTTTATGGAAGGTGTTTAAGATTGGTGCTTGACGACAACAGCTGTATAACCCGCCTAAATGCACAGTGCATAAATCGCCTGATTTAGCAATGCATAAATCGCCTAATTTAACATTACATAAATCGCTTGTTGTGACTTGACATAAATCGTCTGATAATGAGTGCATAAATCGCCCAAATATTATCTTTGTACATAAATCGCCTGATGTTAAGTTGCATAGATCGGCTGCATAAATCAGATAAAAAAGTTGCATATTTCGCCTAGAAAAATTGCCTAAATCGACTAACAAAGTTGCATATCTCGCCTGAAAAATTGCATAAATCGGCATGGAAGTAGCACCACATGGCATCGGTAGCTAGTTGGCATCTTGTAGAAATAGGTTTTGATGAATTGCCGATGATTATCACTAACGAATGATCTTTTATCCATCTTCTGATGTATGTTTGAGGTTGTTGGAAAGAATGCATGTTTGAAGTGTCTACAATCGTTGATGATGACTCAGCAGAACTGGTAAGTGGAGGAGCGAATGAATTTGTAAATGTATCACAGTTAAACTTTGCATCTTCGTCTTCATTATTTGGTTCTTCAACATTGGTAGACTGAATTGGAGTTGTTGTTGTTTCAGTTATCGGTGTAGTACTTGGAGATGGAGCATCTTGATCAATAGAAGTAGAAAAAGAAGCCCCAACTATATCTTGTGATAGTGGAGTTGCAGTAAAAATAGTTATAGATACAACACTTGGTGAATGTTTGAAGTACTCATCGAACATTGGTTGAAACAGCAGATCCAAATCATTCTTTGAGGGAGGTTTAGCTAATGTTGAAGCAGCCTGGTTTGGTACGAGTCCTGAACTAATTTGTCCAAAAGTCAAAGTTTGAAGCTCAGGTCCTGAACTAAATTGTTCAGAAGCCATTTGGGTAAGTTTATCAAATTGTACATGAATTGTTAAGTAACCAATCAAGATTTTTTGCTTGGTAAGTAACCAATGAAGATTCCAATATTTGTTGTTGGCTTCAGTTTACCAAAATCCTCACCATCGTTTGTTGGATAACACAATGCACCAAAAATGTAAAGGAACTTGAGATCTGGTTTATGGTTTATGAGCAATTCGTATGGAATCTTACAGTATCACGTATCGATAAGGGATCTGTTTCAAGTATAACACGCGGTAGCTAGAGCTTTAGCCCATAGAAATAACGAAGATTTGGAGGATATAAGCATAGTCCTTGTAGCCTCTACCAATGTACGATTATGCCTTTCAACGACATCGTTTTGTTTTGGAGTTCTTGCAACTGACATTTGATGAGTGATCTAACTATTGCTTGTAGACTTACTTGCGCTTGTTTCAAAATATTGATGATCACTTCTGGAGTCTCATATTTTGTTATCAAAAACTTCACCCACGTAAACCGAGAATAATCATCGATGATTACTAAGAGATACTTCTTCTTGTTTATGCTTTCCACCCGCATTGGCCCACACAAGTCCATATGAAACATTTGAAGCTTTTCATTCATACTTGGTTCAGGGTTGGGTTTGTGACTTTCTTTCTTCCTCTTACCCATTTGACACGCTGAACATAAGTGGTCTTTAGCATACTTAATTTAGGCAAACCTTTCACTAGACCTTCTTTTGTAAGCTGATTCATAGTACCGAAGTTCAAGTGTGACAAACAACGACGCCATAACCAAGATTTTATCTTCGAGGCTTTAAAGAGTAAACAAATTAGAGACGACTTCATTATTTTATCCATTGAGATTGTATAAAGATTAGTATCATGAGATCCTGAAAGTAGATCAACACCTTCTAAGTTACGTACGAAGCAAGTGTGTTTTCTGAATGCTACTTCAAGATCCGAATCACCAATGAAGAATAAATTATGACCAAGTCCTTCGACATAGTAAACTCGTAAAATCAAAATTTTCCCAATCTTCAAGTCTCCATAACCCATAATAGCTGCAAAGTGATCATTGCCGAATCTGACGGTACCGATAAACATGGAAACAAAATTGATGAGCTTGTCGCGTTGTCAAGTCGCTTGGAACAACCGAAATCTAAATATCAAATAACAACTTCTATAATCTACACAAAAAAACAAAGAAAAATGGAAATATATACAAAACACTGGATCCCTAACTTTTGATTGGGTTCTGAGTTGTTAGTAAAAGTCAATCCCCACATTTGTTACTTAAGCTAGCACCTGTTGTTGATTAAAGAACGGTGCACGATTAAATCTATAGTACTCTATACCCGCCATCACAAGTATAATACATAAGTATACAACACTCTTGATATTATTCCAACATCGGACATTGCATGGCTGTAGACACTGAGTTCACTACAATGTAAATCCTTTAGTGATAGCTATTAAAACCGTGGAGCAACTATAATGTAACTCCTTACATCAGGAAATAACTAGATAATCCAAGTCTTAATCATAAGCTGTATACGTTCAAGCAAGTCATCAATCGATAGATTGGGTTTAAAGAAAAGGGGTAGAAAGTAGAAGGAATTCTCGATGATGAAATAAGTAGACGCTTTCGTGAAACCTACTTCAATCTCAAATAAGGGATACCAAATCAACTTCGTGATCACTTGTCATCGTAATCCGAATATTTAGCCGTTTGTCATTTTAGTGAATCTTATTCGGATCGTTTTTGCATTAAGTGTTGTGTTTGTTGTTGGTGTTATGGAAGGTGTTTGAGTTTGGTTCTAGGTGATAAATCGGTTCCTTAAAAAAACTAATAGATCAGTTTTTGAAGGAATGAGTAGATCGGTTCCTGAAGGAGTGAGTAGATCGGTTTCTGAAGGAGTGAGTAGATCGGTTCCCGAAGGAATGAGTTATCGGTTCATGAAGGAATGAGTAGATCGGTTCCTTCTTGACTTTAGTAGATCGGTTGCCAAAGGAGTCAGTAGATGATGAAGACCTAATTGATTCTCATTTAGTGGATGACTATCGCTATTAATGAAAGCTCTCGTAAGTGATTTCCTAGCTTGGTCATATCTAATATTAAGGTAAGCACTAAGTTTGACAACTGAAATCACTCTGGTTGTTAGGATTTGCCCAAGAGGTATGATTATGGCAGGAGTGGTCCTAGTAAGAGGGCATTGATTTCCTACCAAGTTAAAGGTTCTTCCAGTACATATCCATCTATGTCCTACAGTGATAAATATCCTTCCCGTTGGTTTCCATGCATTCTTTTCTTTTTGTTTGACTGATTTAGCCTTTTTACATTTTTGCACATCTTTAAGATAATTAACAATACAAGCATCATGATTTGCAAAAAACAAACATTCATTACATGTTAAGCAAACATTTTTAGAATTCGAAGACAAAGCAACATTCTTAACATTCGTGTTATAATTTGAAACATGATTGTTTGATAACATTAATATTTCACTAAACTAACACAATCTGGAGGTCGGGGAGGATAAAAGTAACAAGTTGCCATTTATTAGATTAGAGAGAGAAAGGAAAGATTGTATGTTTCTAGAGAGAAGGAGGAGAAAACACACACACTTATGAGATATAAATGATTATCCTCACCCCTCCATGGAAGTATGGAGAGGGTTATATAGGCCTTGATATGCCACACTATACTATATTGACATTTCTAGTCCTTGCGTATCATGCCTATATTATATCTATTGTAATTTTGTATAAGTCGACATATTTTAAGGCTAATAATCGTCCCCCAATATGTGGACATATGAAATTACTTACAATGTTCCTAACAAGCACAAATACAAACAAACTAAAGTCTTCCAAAGCGCTTCCAATGCTGAAGATGATGTCTTTGTCTTCTAGTCTTAATACTTGTACTCCAGCTTGGATCTTCAGCGTCTTTACTTGTTCTGGAATCATTGTTGTTTGAATGAGTTGGATTAACTTCCCTCCAATTCATGCAACATGTCTTAAAAAGCTTTCTTCATTGACTCCTTTTTGGTGAAGTTTCTGAATCAGCTTCCCCCCAAACCAACATCCGTATCTTGAGTAGATTATGAAACTTTTATGTAGCTCGAACGATCTTCTAACATTGACATTTAAAGTGAACAGCGGAATTCTATAGAAAAATCAGCCAACCACACCAACTAATTTTGCTCCTATACTTCACACAAGCCATACTAAGTACAGTAGTATAAACTACTTCCCCCTGGAAGGTAACCTGATTACATCAAAGTACACATTTTTCCCCATGATGGTTTCAAACTCTCGGAAGCTTCATTGACGTGTACAACCATATACTCGAGAAGTTCTTGTCATAAGCAATAATCTTGAAGAGTTATGAAAGACATTAAAGAACTTTGAAAGAGTGTGCTTAGATTGTGAAGTACCATTGATGTTTTGTAGCTTCAAACATTCACTGAGAATTGTTGATTACATCTCAACCTTTAAACTCTCTAGCTAACTTACCAACCTCGTATTCTGTCGGCTACTGCTGCAATCACTTGGTGAAGTAAACTCGATATACCAAAGTTGGTCTGAAATAAAATCCCGCAAATTTGTTACTTAAGCTTGCACTATTGTTGATTGAAAAATGGTGCAAGATTAAATATCTAAGTACCCTATACCCAACATCAAAAGTATTAGAAGTATCACACCTCTTGAACATCCACATCTTCATCTGCGTGTGATACTAAGCACTACAATGTAACTCCTTTAAGTGATAGCTATAACCCATGAGTACTAAAATGTAACTCCGTACTTCGGGTATAACTAGATAATCCAAGTTTCAATCATAAGTTGTATACGTTCAAGCAAGTCATCAATAGATAGAGTGGGTTTGAAGAAAAGGGGTAGAAAGTAGAAGGAAGTCTCGATGATGAAATAAGTAGAAGCCTTCGTGAAACCCACTTCAATCTCAAATAAGGGATACTAAATCAACTTCGTGATCACTTGTCATTTAGAATCTAAATCCATAGCCATTTTGACGTTTTAGTGAATCTTTAATATAGATCATTTTAGCATTAAGTGTTGTGTTTTCTTTGGTGTTGTGGAAGGTGTTTAAGATTGGTGCTTGACGACAATAGGTGTATAAATTACCTAAATTCACAGTGCATAAGTCGCCTGATTTAGCAATGCATAAATCGCCTAATTTAACATTGCATAAATCGCTTGTTGTGACTTGACATAAATCACCTGATAATAAGTGCATAAATCGCCCAAATATTATCTTTGTACATAAATCGCCTGAAGTTAAGTTGCATAAATCGGCTAAAAAAGTTTCATATTTCACATGAAAAATTGCATAATCGGCTAGATGTATAAATCGGTTGGATGTATAAATCGGATGGATGTATAAATCGGCTGGATGTATAAATCAGTTGGATGTATAAATCGGCTGGATGTATAAATTGGCTGGATGTATAAATCGACTGATTCAAAACCTGTATATTTTGGCTCCTTCAAATGCTTAAATCGGCTCCTTCATACAATTCAGAAAACCAACTTTTCAAATCACTCAAAAACATAATTTTTGACTATTTTTCTTGATTTCTTTTATACAACTAAGTATTTCTTGGCAGATCTAACATAAAAATCCAAACTTCAACGTTTTTAACAACAAAATTTTAAAGATCGAGATTTTCGTGTATATAAGCCTAAAGACACTAAAAAAATTATACCACAACCAAAAAGATGTTTGGAAGCCACAAAATCCATGTACCAATAAGCTAGAAACATTAAAAGAGAGAAAGTTTTAAGCTTTTATACAAGATACGTAATATCAAACACACTTGTGGCTTTTTGCTTAAAAATAAGCCACGACATAAGCTATAAAAACCGAATAAGCCACGAAACACCACCAATAAGTAACCCACAAACATGAAACGCCCCTGGTTAGCTCTGATGCCAATTGATAACATGAAGATTTCACTAAACTAACACAATCTAGATGTCGGGGAGGATAAAAGAAATAGAAAGTCATGTTTATTAGATTAGAGAGAGAAAGGAAAGAGAGTGTGTGTTTCTAGAGAGAATGAGGAGAAATCACACACACTTATGAGATATAAATGATTATCCTCACCCCTCCATGGAAGTATAGAGGGGGTTATATAGGCCTTGACACACCACACTATACTATATTGACATAACTAGTCCTTTCGTATCATGCCTATATTATATCTATTGTAATTTCGTATAGATCGACATATTTTAAGACTAACATTGTTCTTATTTGAAAAAGACTTAAACTTCCTAGGTTGAACTTCTACTTTCTTCTTCTGGCTTCTACTTGATGTTTGTTTGATCATTTCATTCCTTGTATTGCTCTTAGGCTGTGATCCTCTAGCATAAGTATAGCTTACTCTTCTTGTAGAAGGCAACAAAGTGTTATCAGTCTTTTAAGTGTTTTGCTTTACTATGTGCTTCTGTGTGTCATTAACTATTATTAAGGCTTATGTTCTTTTTTAATTGTTGTGGGAGCCCACATTTCATTCCCGCTTTGTGTAAAAGGGAATGAGGCACTAACATACACTAACAGTTCTTGAATTCGCTGAGCAAACTTACAAGCATAATCTAGATTTCCATCTGAAGGTTTCAAAGCTCTAGCATGTTCTAACAATTTCTATAGTGTTGCTACGTGCTCTTTAGTGACTTTCAGGTAATTTTAATGCACTACCCTATTGTTCTTAAAGTACGCATTGATTGGATCAGACTCAATTCTAAGCAGACTTGGGCAAGAACTTTTGTGCATTTTTCAATTACCTTGTTGGTATACAAGTGTGAAGTGACTATTTTGACAAATCGTTTTTCTCAACAACTTTGGGAATAAACTGAGTTTTTGGAAACGGAGTTACAAAATAAAGTTTATTTCCTAAAGTTGAAGGTTTTACAAACTTAGTATCCATACTTGTACCTTTTGGATTCACTTGTGGTTTAGAAAACTTCGCTTGTAACTTAGCTTTTAAATTAGCGTTTTCAAAAATCTAAACATTTAGGTTTTGTTGCAAAGAGTCAGTTTTAAGTTTGTTTTAAGCCCGTTTTTGCTTGATCGAATCATAAAGTTTTTTGTATACTAGCTTAAGGTGTTCTCTTTCTTTACTTAAGGATAAAACCTAAAAAGCTAGGGACACGTTCTCATCATTAAGTTTCTGAAATTTAGAATCAAGATTTGGTGTTTCACAGGGAGCCACTTGACTCTTTCCTTTCAATGTAGCTAACAGTTGCTTCAACTTGTTAACTGCAATTGACTTTTCTTGTAACATAGCTTTTAGATCATTTATCTCAAAACATTTGTTGTTGATTCCGGTTATCAAAGAAGCATGTATTTTCCAAGATTCATCACAAATCATTTTTCTATATGATGTTGCAAAGAAAGTTCAAGAGAAATGCAATATTTCTTAAATTTTGCAAAACGTTTGAAAGCTCGTTGAATGACTTGTTTGATTCTTGTTGATTTAAAAGCTTAATTTTAAGACTTTTACAACTTGCACAATTATCAACTCTTTGCAAAGAACTAAAAAATATACACATAACATCACACGAGATATTTTCTTCCAAGAGTCGATCATTGTTAATTAAGAGTTGTTTCTTTTCAATCTTAAAATATTTCTGATGTGTCTCGCGACTACTAGTTTTAAATTTATAACAAGGATTACCAAGATTAAGCTAAGAACACATTCGGGCAAGTATGACCCTATCGTGTGTAGCTAGTTATGGTTGGTAAGCCGAGGTCGTTCGCAAGGATTTGGGTGTTTTCAATTGTGAAGAATATATGTAACAAGTAACAAGAAAGTGGTAAAATAGTTGTCACGTCCCACAATACCATATAATTAACAACTAACATGAAAATGAATAAACAAAAATGCAATCAATGTAACTAAAACTACTTGTTTGGAACTATTATTCATTTCAGTGGAGTGTATTGAGATTTGGGTAGAACTTAAGCAATAGCACACAAAATCAAAAAGCATACAATTCTAATTAAATGTTCATATCATGAAATTGCACATATCACAGTTTAGATTAACGAACCCTTTCGACCTATGATCATTACTATAAACTGATTCATTACAAGCTATTTATGAGAAATATGATATTACCAATTTGTTTATAAGAACCCTTTCGACCTATACTGCAACAACCCTAAATTTTCACCAATGGAATATAACAACCTCAAATTTTCATCAAGGTACTATC
This sequence comes from Tanacetum coccineum, assembly GCA_026074375.1. NCBI lineage: Eukaryota > Viridiplantae > Streptophyta > Magnoliopsida > Asterales > Asteraceae > Tanacetum > Tanacetum coccineum. The sequence goes on along the minus strand of BQNB010148078.1, from coordinate 5,587 downwards.
CATCTATTAAAGATATACCACCTTTTTATGGGGAAATTTTTCATTATGCAACGTAACTTGCATAACCAAAGTAAACGAGCTCATGCAACTACCTATGCCAACTCTATCTACGTTTATATCAAGTAAACGTCCTAATATGTCAAGTTAATATGCTAATATCCACTTTATCATATACGTTATCTATTTAACATACCGTTCGTAATGTTTATTATAAAACGAACATTTCCATTCAAAACAAATGTACAAGTTATCAAGGCAAGTATATAAGTATCAATACATCAAATTTGAATATCTTTTCCCTCCTAAAACCAAAGTACAATTCGTTAAAACTCAATGTACAAATCCAATAATGCATGAATTTAAAATAGATATTTTCCCACCATTTTCTTTTGAATTTCGTACCACTAGCTTAATACAAGTTACAAGTGCATTATGCACAACCATTAAATACTTCTAATCTTAAACCTAATTCGTCCCAAACTCCTAACCCCTAGCTCGTTATCATTTTAAAACCTTAAACCCTAACGAAACCCTAAACACTCGGAACCCTTAACTAGCTAGTTTCGAAACCAAGCTTACCTAGCAACAACATTTAAACATATCAAAATGCTAAACCCTTAATACAAGTCCTAACC
>BQNB010148076.1:0-14631 GCA_026074375.1 Tanacetum coccineum | reverse complement strand
ATCTTCAAACCAAATCACAAACTCGAAACAAGAGAATCGCTTACACAAGTCCCCGGCAACGGCGCCAAAAACTGATTCGTTTTGGGTTGAATTGGGCCTTTTTAAGCATAAATAGATATGTGTATTCTACACTTATCATTGTTGTTGGTAGGTTTGTAGAGCCTTTTGAAATACTTTGCAAGGAGTGCCAAATTCTTTTGCATATCCTTATCCCTTTGAGCCTGTTCAGGATCACTGTCTTCTTCAGATACTGACTCAGATTGAGGTGTAACTGGTTTGGCGATCTCTTTGCCTTTGTGTCTAGTAGATACGAACTTCATGTCCGACTCAATATTTTGAGGCTAACACATTGTAAGTAATTATGTATGTCCACATATTGAGGGAAGATTGTTAGCCTTAAAATATGTCGACTTATACGGAATTACATTAGTTTAATATAGTCGTGTCGAATAAGAACTAGAAATGTTATGTTAGTCTAGGAAACTGACACTTAGACTATAAATACCCCATCCATGCTTCCATGGATGGGGTGAGGATTCACAATGTAACATCTCATAAATATGTGCGTGTGTGTTTTTCATTCTCTCTAAACACACACACACAAACACACACACACACACACACACACACACACACACACACACACACATACACACACATCTTTCCCTTTTCTCTCATTCTTAATAATATGGCTTTCTTTCTATTTAATCCTCCCCGGCCTCTAGATCGTTGTTTAATGGCTGAATCTTTATGGGTAACATACTATTACTAAGGTGTAGAGGTTTCCTCCGTAACTCCGTATGACGGATGGATCAAAAAGATGCATATGAAGGAGTTCTAAGCATCTAGTCGTTGAGACTATATTCTTAGCTTTGTGACTAGCGTGAACTTGTTTTCCAATTCTGCAAGCATCACAAAAATGTTGATCAAACTTAAGCTTATGTAAATTCCTAACTAGTTCCTTAGATGTCAACGATTGAATTAAACGCATATTTACGTGACCTAATCTCCTATGCCATAAAGTGGAGTTTTCAACAATCATTGTAAGACAAATTTTGTCTTTCGGCTTCTTTCCTAATTTCATCACATACAAGTCGCTTTTCCTAATACCTCTACCTATGACCTTTCCTTCCTCGATAATTTCTCTATCATGTTTGGAAAATATTACTTTACATTTATTAACACATATTTGACCAACGCTTAGCAAGTTAAATCTTAAATTATCTACATGCTCTACATTTTCAATATTAAGAGAGTCACTAGAGATCGTACCTTTGCCAATGATATTACCGCGTAGATTACTATCAAAAATAATGTTACCTTTATTGTATGCCTTTTAGGTTGAGACGAGCTTTTGGTTGCCCGCCATGTGTTTAGAGCATCCATTATCTTTAATCCACTTGTCAGGCTCCAAATTGATTCCAAGACATATCTATTTATATAACATGATAACTCAAACATTTGATCCCTAATATCTCATGGGTCCAAAGTTGTTAGTATTAAACATCCTTTGCATTTGTTGCATTTGGTTGGGATGTAAAAATGGAGGACAAATTCCTCATGGCATGTAACTTTGTGGTTGGAAGTTATTCCAAGTTACGAGAAAGCCATTTGGACGGTTTTGTCGTCTAAAATTTATTTTTGGTTGCGGTATTTTAGACCGAGGGCGAGAATTATTAATTTCTCTAGGAGGTGGAGTCTTTGACTTAAAGTCCAGTTTAGAAAATCCAACTCCGGGTTTTAAAGATGGTTTATAGAACCGTTTAACCTCATCATCACTAGCAACGGGAATTTTAACGTTATTTACCATTATGTGTTTTGGTCTATGGCCCAAAATAAATTTTTGAAAAGAAACAGATTTTTCATTTCCCTTTGAATAGACAGGCGGTCCCTGATTTTCTTTGGGGGCCGTTTGTACACTAAGTTGGCCGCCACAAGCAATCAGGGGACCGCCACCAGAGGGCGTCTCATTTTGAGATTTCACAAATTTTGTTTTCTTAATCCCGCTTGTTGATGCTTCAAATACGTTATACCGTAGACCCAATTTATCTCTGGATGGTTTTTGAAGACTCAACATTTCATTTAGTGAGTGTGTACTCTTTTGAAATTGAGTTAGCTTGAAGGCTTCCTCTTTGAGTTTTTTGTTGTCAATTTTAAGTATTTGACATGTTGTACATTCGAGATCAACTTTCTTGTTTCTCTTGAGTTTAGACAACTTTTCGTTTAGCTCACTAATTTCGTTTTCTAAACTATTTCTAATAGCTTTTAAATGTTTGTTCTTAGTGATTATTTTTAGACCCATCTTACACAACTTATTATATTCACTTTCTAAAATAATATCATCTATTGATAAGTTTCCATCACTAAAGTAAGAGGATTCGAAATGTACCTCGCTAGATGTTTGAGCCATGAGACACATTTCATTTTTAGCATTTTCATCATCTTCCTCACCGTTATCACTCCAAGAACCTCCAACGAAGGCCCTTTGGTTCTTGTCTTTCTGTGGTTTTAGAGATTCTCTGATAAGATGATTCGGGTCTTCGCATCTAAAACACTTCCTATCACTTTTGCCGTTTCTGTTGTCTCGGCTTCTTTGAAATGTCTTTTTGTCATTCCGTGGTTGCCTTACGAACCTACCTCTTCTATTGAAGAACTTCTTGAAGTCTCTAACCACCATGTCATACTCTTCGTCTTCACTTTCGGAAGTCGAAGTTTCTTCATCACTAGATTCTTTTTTAACCTTTAAAGCAAGGGATTCCTTTCACCTTTAGCTTTGACTATTTCAAAATCTTTCTTGATGATAATCTCATGAACTTTAAGGTTCCAGATGAGCTCATCAAGTGATAGTGATGTCAAGTCTTTCGACTCTTTGATTGTCGTGACCTTTGCTCTCCATTTAGGATGTAGAGCCCTAAGAAACTTCCTAAAGTAGTTCTTGCTAGAGTAACCTTCATCAAGAGCTTTTAAACTAGTAATAATAGTATTAAATCTAGTAAAAGTACTATATATAGATTCGTCTTTGGAAATGACGAATTGTTCACATTGTTGTACCAAAAGGTCAATCTTGTTGTCTTTGACTTGACTATTACCTTGATGGGTGATCAACAAGGTTTTCCAAATTTCTTTTGCCATATTACACATGAAAATTCTTTCATATTCTTTTCTAGGCAAAGCATTATAAATAACCATTTTAGCTTCGTTATTTTTCGCAAGTCTCTTTTTAAGATCATCGTTTTGTTTCTCAAAAGGGACAACCTCATCTAATTTGGTTTCCGGATTGTTTTGAATAGGTTATAAAATCACCCTCGGTAATAACATGCCAAAGATCAAGATCTTTTGATTTCACATAAGTTTCGAATCTATTTTTTTAATAAATAAAACTATCACTTTCGAAAAGTGGTGGTCTTTGCATATATTGCCCTTCTAGATATTTGTTGGAATCCATAGATCGATCCAAGCTTTAAAATACAATATTTTTAAAAATCTTGAGTGACCTTGGCTCCTGATACCAATTGTGAAAACTAAAAGGGGCAGGGGGGTTGAATAATTTACCCATTAATTGGGGTTTTAAAAACTGTGCTTATAAAAACGTTTGATTCTAGGTTATGTGATATTAACCAACAATATGGACAACCAATGTATCTAACTACAAACAATTCAATCACAATATAAATAACAACTACAAGATATAAAATGAGAGATAAGAGATAAGAGATAGAACAATCAAACCATAACACCGAGAATTATAGTGGTTCGGCTACGAAGCTCGTCTTCACCCTACTCCACTCCCCGAGTATCCTACTCGAGTTTTTACTATGTCATCAAGCTCCCTTTAGACGGAGAAAACCGTTACACGTCGCTTATCCCAATTTCTGACACTAAGCTAAATGTCAAGTCATAATCTTAGCTAGAAATAATCTACCTCTTCACAAGAGTATTTTAAGGCCTAAAATACTAACCGACACACAATCAACACTTTCGGATTTATACACTATCCGGATCTACACAACTACACAAGAATGAAAATATAGAGATCAACTCTAGAAGAAGATAGGAGAAGATCGCTAATCTATAACACTTCGTTTCTTGGCGAATACGAGTGTTCTTCTCTTGCACTTGAGGGAATGAGAAAGAAGAAGAGATTGGATCACTTGAAGCAAGATCAAACAAGTTAGTGATCAAGGATTTTAGAGAGAAGTAGAAGATTTTAGAGAGAGAAATAATACAGAATACTATGTGCAAAGAGGTTTAAATTTGACACGGAATAGTGCATTATTTATAAGCGAGAGAGAGTAACGTTTCCTGGTGGTGGTCCTGGCGGTCCCATATATATCTAGGGGCCGTTCTACCTATTAGGGGCCGCCCCTAGGTAGACGTTCATCTTTTTGTCTTTTACTGGGAAAGTGTTTATCTCGTCCAGAAACTTTTGTTTTGGAGGGAAAACCAGACTTTGAATTTATATCTTTAATTAAAACATTTCTTTAAGTAATAAAAATATTTTGTATATTTTTATTTATAAAATGGTTTTATTAAATTTGTAAAAATGTCATGTTTAAGACAAAAAAGATTATCTTTGATCACTAATCATGTTTAATGATTTGTTTATACATACCTTAAGTGATTTACGTCGAAATGAAAATTTACGACTAATAACGTGTAAACGTTTATTTTTATCTTAGGCGTTTTTACATTTTGTCATCTTCAAAACGTAGAGGTCGAAAAATATAAATAACGTTTTTAGATATTATTTGTATTAACATTTGCTATCAGTTAGTTAATACTGTATTATGTGTTGTCCGGTGATAGTCTTACTAAATGTTATTGGGTAGGTTCCTGTGTACTGAGCTTGCAATCCACTTATGTACTTTGAGTTAATTTTTAGGTTATTTTATTTAAATGAAATAAATTTAGTTTATGTGAAAAATGAGGAAAAATAATAAATTGGTGGGTGGTGGGACCCAAATGGCATGGGTTGGGTATGTTATGAGTGTGAGGGTATTTTGAGTTGTTGTGTTGAAATGAAGTGATAGTGATGTGGCATTGAGTGGGGCTCAAATGACATGATTTTTTTAGTCATGACATATAATGCTTTAAGAATGAGCAGCCTATAGGACATTAAAATTAAGGCCCTATTTGGTTAGAGGGTTTGTATGGGTTTAGACTCAAAGATGCTTTAAAACCATTGTTTGGTATGTTATGTAGGTTTTGAAATTGGGGTTCACAACCTTAAACTCTATTATCCTCTAATACTAAGGTGATGGGTGAGGTTTGAGTGGATTAAAGGACCCACTTACTTTTTATCTTTATATCTCTTTATTTTTTATATTTAAATATAATTAATCTAAGTTTATATATGAATTAATAAAATAACAATATATCTTTTTATAATATATTTTCTTTTTTCCTACATTAAATTCTAATCATAATTCAAATTCAAATCCTAATTCAAATTCAAATCCAAAGCCTAAACCCGTCTTTAAACCAAACATACCCGAAAATGATAGTACTACTTTTACTACTCCTACCATCATTATATAAATCTCAATTACTATATTACACATTCACGGACAAATTCACTGTCGTTTTGACAGTGGATTTACAGTGCTACAGTAACGAGATCTCATTTTGGGCCAGAGCTCGATTTGGTTTTTTTTTTTAAATTTGTATGCACAAAGTAGGAGGGAAAAAAAATTTACAAAAGTTATGATTTATTCAGATAAAAAAATACCCGCGGAAACATCTTCGATACCTAATAACTTTAAAATAATCGATATGGTCACAAACGTACAACCCATTATATTAAAAAAAAAACCATATAGCAAAAAAACAAGCTTTGTAAACATGAGGCACCAACACATAAGCGCCTATTAAAAAAATTAGATTATTTAATATGTCTCAATTTGTCGAAAATACTAGCCTAAAATTCGGCATAATTGTGAGCCCAAAATCAGCCCAAAGTAAAAAAAAAAAACTAGGCTATAAATTAGCCTGAAATCGTGGCCCAAGAAAAAAATACTAAACGGGTCTCTCTAACTTTTAACTAGATTTACGAATTTTCTTACACAAAACATGAATCCAGTAGTAAAATAACAGTGAAAAAAACACGTCAAGTGTTTTTGATCTGTTCACAACTTTTTTACATTCAATCGGCCCAAAAATATAGATATCGAACTGTCCCCATCATCTCCTATGAGAAATCTGTATTCGGGACAAAATTAACTCGTCCAACGCAAAAAAAAATAATTCAGCGAATCATACAAAAAAGGAAGCATTCTGGAAAAGAAATGTAGCAAAAACCCTCAAAAATTGCCTAAACATCTTTGGCCCAAGTAAAAAAAATACATAACGGACCCTCACCTTTTAACTATTTACGATTTTCGCCTAACACAAAATTCCCGTAAAAAAAATTTACAATAAACCGTCCCAAAGAAAGAGAAAATATTCGGAAAAAATAGCCGTCCCAGCAATTTTTTCCCCCAAATCATACAAAAAAAGAAAATATTAAAAAATTAAGCCCGTCATAAAAGCTTCGCCTAAAAAAAACCCGAAACGTAAAAAATTAGCCCCGTCAAAACGCGCGGATTTCTTTGCTTGTTCATATCATTATTTGGTGTTAAAACATGTCAATCCTACCATTACTCTACCCATAAAAGAAAGCTTACTGTATCAATCACTTATCCATCTTATTATCACATCACAAAACATTAAATACCAAAAACACACCTAAAAATAAAAGGTTTTGTTTAAGAAAAAAAAACGTACATGATTTATGGAGAAGTGTTATTTTAGATACTATACTTTTTAATATTAAGGAAAACTCATCACTATCATGGATCCAGAAAAGAAATAATCAATAAATGACGATTAAAAACATTTTAATATTTCACATATTTTTTATAATTTAAATATCTCATGAACCGTTAATCGTTAGACAAAATAAATTATACCGTCACGATCATCGTTTAATTATATGTCTATAGACGGATACTTTGATATACTTTCGACATACTTTTTTTTAGTTTTTTCTTTATTGTTGAAACTTGCATGAAGACTTCACATGCGATTAAACACTAATTAGATATACTAATAAATACATGTGATATTGTGTTAAATCACATATGATTTTATTACATATCATATGTGATTTAACACTAATATAACATATGATTATTTAAGAATATTTAAACTAATTTTTAATCAAATGTGATTTCTCATGCAAGTTTAAACAACGAAAAAAAAAAGTAAAAAAAATAGAAAAAAAAGTTTGTCGAAAGTATATCAAAGTGCACATCTATAGAAAGATAATTAGATGCTCGTCGTGATGGTATATTTTTCCGCTTAACGATTAACGGTTTAAGAAATATTAATATTTAAAAAAAATGAAGATGAATGGTGAAGATTAATCTCTTGATATATAAATAAAGTTTGGTATCTAAATAAACTTAAATCTAACTTCTAATACATAAAATCGGTTTAAAAATGTTAAAATTATAACATGAACAATTATTATCAAAATGTGCATTAACGAATACATATCTAAACACTTTAATTATAGCCATTAAAGCTACACTTAGCAATTTTATCAAACGAGGTGGGTTATTCGTGATTTCACCGCGGAGCGCGAGGGACCAACTCTGCAACGAACTGATAACCCCAAGAGCTATTTTTGTAAATTGCTAAAAAAATAAATTAAGTTAACGGTCGTTACTTAACGTTTGTTAAGTAACGACTGTTATATTAATTTATTTTTGCAGTTTAACAAAAAATTAGTCTTGCTCGGGTTATCAGTTCGTTGCAGAGTTGGTCCCTCGCGCTGCCGCGGCTGAAATCGCCATAACCCGCCACAATAACCACCTCGTGTTGGTTTAAAATGCTAAGTAGCGATCGCTTTAAATGGCTATATTAAAGTGTTTAGAATATGTATTCGTTAACATTTGCATACATTTTGATAATAATTGCTTCTTTTGTTCATAAATCTTTAACATTTTTGAAACCTCGATTTATGTATTAGAAGTTAAGATTTAAGTTTATTTAGATACCAACTTTATTTTATATAAGTCAGAGTGTTTAATCTTCACCATTATCTTCATTTTTTTTAAATATTAATTATTTCTTAAAGCCGTTTAATCGTTTGTTAAGCGGAAAACAATACCATCACGACGAGCATCTAGATTATTCTTTCTGATAGATGTGCATTTGATTATACTTTCGACAACTTTTTTTTTCTATTTTTTTTTACTTTTTTTTTCGATGTTTAAAATTGCATGAGAATCACATTTGATTAAAAAATTAGTTTACATATTCTTAAATAATCATATGTTTTATTATTGTTAAATCACAATATGATATGTATAAAATCATATGCGGATTTTATGACACAATATTCTCATGTGATGTATTAGTATATCTAATAGTGTTTAATCGATGTGAAGTCTTCATGCAAAGTTTCACAATAAGAAAAAAATCGAAAAAAAAAGTATGTCGAAGTATATCAAAGTATCCCGTCTTCTATTGGGGGACATTATAATTAAATGTTGATCGTGACGGTATAATTTATTTTGTCTAACGATTAACGGTTCATGAGATATTTAAATTATAAAAAATATGTGAAATATTAAAATGTTTTTAATCTCATTTATTGATTTTCTTTTGGATAAATGATGAGGATGAGTTCCTTAATATTAAAAAAAAGTATAGTATCTAAAATAACACTTCTCCATAAATCATGTACGTTTTTTTTTCTTAAACAAAACCTTTTATTTTTAGGTGTGTTTTTGGTATTTAATGTTTTGTGATGTGATAATAAGATGGATAAGTGGATTTGATATGTTGCTTACTTTTTATGGGTAGGATGTGAATGGTTGGATTTGACATGTTTTAACTACCAATAATGATATGAACAAGCAAAAGAATCCGCGCGTTGTGACGGGGCTAATTTTTTACGTTTCGGGGTTTTTTTAGGCGATGCGTTATGACGGGGCTAATTTTTAATATTTTCTTTTTTTGTATGATTCGGGGGAAAAAAATTGCGTTGGGACGGGCTAATTTTTTCCCGAATATTTTCTTTTTTTGGGACGGTTTTGTAAATTTTTTTACGGGAATTTTTGTGTAAGAAAATCGTAAATAGTTAAAAGGTGAGGGTCCGTTTTGTATTTTTTTTACTTTGGGCCAGATTTTAGGCTATTTTTGAGGGGTTTTTTGGCTAATTTTTTCCCGGATATTTCCTTTTTTTGTATGATTCGGGAATTTTTTTTTTGCGTTGGGACGGGTTAATTTTTTCCCGAATATTTTCTTTTTTTGGGACGGTTCGATATCTTTTTTTTGGGCCGATGAATGTAAAAAAGTTGTGAACAATAAAAACTTGACGTGTTTTTTTTGTTAATTTTTTTACGGGATTTTTTGTGTAAGAAAATCGTAAATAGTTAAAAGTTGAGGGACCGTTTTGTATTTTTTTTACTTTGGGCCAGATTTCAGGCTAATTTTGGGCTAGTTTTTTTTTTTACTTTGGGCCAGATTTTGGGCCACATTTTATGCGAATTTTAGGCTAGTTTGTCGACAAATGTGTATATTAGTAATAATTTTTTTTATATGGCTTATGTGTTGGGCCTCATGTTTAAAGTGTTGTTTTTTTGCTATATGGTTTTTTTTTTTAATATAATGGGTTGTACGTTTGTGACCATATCGATTATTTTAAAGTTATTAGGTATCAAGATGTTTCCGCGGGTATTTTTTTATCTGAATAAATCAGAACTTTTGTAATATTTTTTTTCCTCCTACTTTGTGCATACAAATTTAAAAAAAAAAAAAACCAAAATCGGGCTGGCCCAAAATGAGAGCTCGTTACTGTAGCACTGTAAATCCACTGTCAAAACGACAGTGAATTTGTCCGTGAATGTGTAATATAGTAATTGAGATTTATATAATGATGGTAGGAGTAGTAAAAGTCCCGTACTATCATTTTCGGGTGTTATGTTTGTTTTAAAGACGGGGTTGCAGGCTTTGGATTTTTGAATTTGCTATTAGGATTTGAATTGCTATTATGATTAGCTATTTATAGTGGTAGGAAAAAGAAGAATATATATTAGAGAAAGAGTATATGTTATTTTCATTAATTCTTTCCATGTATTTAAACTTGTAATATTAGATTCTTCTTCATATTCTAAATATTAAAACTAATAAAGAGATATAAGATTTACATAAAGTAAGTGGGTCCTTTAATCCACTCAAACCTCACGCCATGTCAACTTAGTATTAGGAGGTAATTGTGAGTTTAAAGGGTGTATTGTGTACTCCCAATTTCAAAACCTACATAACATACCAAACAATGGTTTTAAAGCATCTTTGAGTCTAAACCCATACAAACCCTCTAACCAAATAGGGCCTTAATTTTAATGTGCCTATAGGCTGCTCATTCTTAAAGCATTATGTGTCATGGCTAAAAAAATCATGTCATTTGAGCCCCACTCAATGCCACATCACTGTCACTTCATTTCAACACAACAACTCAAAATACCCTCACACTCATAACATACCCAACCCATGCCATTTGGGTCCCACCACCCACCAATTTATTATTTTTCCTCATTTTTCACATAAACTAAATTTATTTCATTTAAATAAAAATACATTACAGAAATAAAAATACAACACGAAAATAAAAATATAATCCGAATTTTTTAAAAAAAGTACGAAAAAATACGACAAATAAAAAACATACGATAAATAAAAAACTATGTTAATACAAATAATGTCTAAAAACGTTATTTATATTTTCGACCTCTCAACGTTTTGATAATAACAAAATGTAAAAACGTTTACGATAAAATTAAATGTTTACAAATTATTAATCGTAAAATTCCATTTCTAAGATTAGTAATCACTTAAGGTATGAACAAAAAAATCATTAAGCATGATTAGATGACAAGAAATTATTTTTCTCTTCTATCCATCCATTTTTTTCAAAAGAAATTTCACAAAATTAATATATAACAAAATATTTTCTAATTAAAAGAAAAGTTTTATTAAAAACTTAAAATTTGAAATTCAAATTTTCCCCTAAAATGGAAGGTTTCATACCATAAACAACCTTCCACACAAAAAGACAAAAAAGGTGAGAGGTATAGTCTACTGGGACGGCCCACCTTATAGGGCTGCAAGCCCCAGATATATCTTGGTTCCGCCGGGGATCCGCCCCCAAGTGACCGTTTCGGAGTTTCCGATCTTTATTGCATATAAATACTGCTCCATTCCTTGTAGAAAATCAGACCTCTTTGCACGAAATTTTCAGATAACTTTCTCTCTCTAAAATCTTTCTCTCTCTCTAAATCTCTTGATCACTAACATTCTTAGATCTTGTTTCAAGTGATCCAATCTCTTCCTCTCATCTCTTCTTTCTCATTCAAGTGCAAGAGAAGAACATTCGTATTCGCCAAGAAACGAATTGTTATTTAGTGATCTCTCATATCTTCTTCTAAGTACCAAATGTCTATTGTAATTATCTTGCGTATTTGTGTGATTCGGATAGTGTGTAAATCCGATAGTGTAGATCTAGTGATTGTGTAGTGATTGTGAAGTGGTAGATTGGTTCTAGCTAAGATTAGGACTCGACATTTAGCTTAGTGTCAAAAAACAACTGTTAAGCGACGTGTGTTAACGGTTTTCTCCGCCCCTAAAAGTGTGGCTTGTTGACATTTGAACTTCGAGTAGGATACTGGGGAGTGGAGAGTTTTTATGGCGAGAGGTGCTTTGTAGCCGAAACCATCTTTATAAAATCTTGGCTTACTTAGTTTGATTGTTCCTTTCCTTACTCTTTCATATTTATTGTCATTGTTATTTAGCTTTAGTTTAGTTGTTAAGATTATTTGTTCATATTGTGAATTGGGTATAAAGATACATACTCGATCTGTAAATATTTTGAGCCAACGCTTTAAACGTAAAACAACTTTCTCTGTAAAGACTATTCATACCTCCTTCTAGTTTCCACAATTGGTATCAGAAGCCAAGGTCACTCAAGATTTTTAAAATATATTGTATTTTAAAGCTTGGATCGATCTATGGATTCTGACAAATATCTAGAAGGGAAATTCTTGCATACTGCTCACGTCCCACACTTTTTGAAAGTGTAGTTTTATTTAGTGGTGTAGAAAAGGAGATTCGAGGACTTAGGGTTAAATCAAAAAGATCGTGATCTGTTGTTCATGTTATTATCAACACTATTCAACAAAATCCGAAACACATATTAGGAATGAGGTTATCCATTTGTCTTGTAGCTCAAGCATCAAGTGAGGTATGTTCTGAATCCTCTTACTTTAGTGATGAAAACTCATCAATAGATGATTTAGTTTTAGATAATGAATATGATAAACTGTGCAAAATAAGTTTAAAGATAATCACTAAAAACAAAAGATTAAAAGCCACTAGAAATAGTTTAGAAAAAGAACTTAGTACTCTAAAAGAAAAAGTGTCTACACTCGAGAAAAACAAAGGAATTGATCTTGAATGTGTAAAATATCATATGCTTAAAATTGAGAATGAAAAACTCAAAGAGGAAGCCATTAGATTAAATAAATTTGAAAAGAATACACATTGTCTAAATGAAATGTTAAGCAATCAAAAACCGTCTGGTGAAAAATTGGGTTTAGTTCATTTGAAGCATCATCTAGTGGAACTAAAGAAATAAAATTTGTGAAAGCTTAAAAAAAGGCGTCCTCTGATGGAGGTCCCATAAATATGGGCGGCCCCCAAAATAATTATGGGACCGCCAGCAGCTACGCCTGGATCTGAGAAAAGTGTGTCTTTTCAAAAATCTATTTTGGTCCTAGACCAAAACACACAATAGTAAACAACGTCAAAGTTCCTGTTGCTAGTGATAATGAAGTTAAACAATTTTATAAGCCATTGTCAAAAACCAGAGTTAGATTTTCAAAACCTAATTTTAGATCAAAAACTTCACCACCTAGAAGAGTCAATAATAATTATCCTCGTCCTAAGACACTGCAACCAAAAAGGAACGTTGGTCGAAAAATCAACCTCGTGGCGTTCCCGTAACTTGGAAAAACTTCCAACGTCAAAGTTACATGTCATGGGAATTATGTATTCTATTTCCACATCCCAACCAATTACATCAAATGCAAGGGATGTTTAGCACTAACAAATTTGGACCCATGAGATATTGGGGACCAAATGTTTGAGTCATTGTCTTATATAAATAGATATGCCTTGGAGTCGACTTGGAACCCGATGAGTGGATAAAGGATAGAGGATGCTTTAAACACATGACGGCTAACTAAAATCTCTTCTCAAGCTACAAGGCATACAACGAAGGTAAGTTTATTTTTGGTAGCAATCTTCGCGGTAACATCATTGGCAAAAGTACAATTTTAAATGACTCTCTCAAAATAGATAATGTAGAACATGTAGATAACTTAAGAATTAACTTGTTAAGTATAGGACAAATATGTGATAATAAGTATAGAGTAACTTTCTCTGAACATGATAGTGAAATCACTAAGGATGGTAATGTAATGGGCAGAGGTATTAGGAAGAAAGACTTATATGTGATAAAATTAGGAAATAAGCCTAAAGACTAAATTTGTCTAGCAACGATTGATGAAAACTCTACATTGTGGCATAGGAGATTAGGTCACGCAAATATGCGTCTCATTCAATCGTTAGCATCTAAGGAATTAGTTAGAAACTTACCTAAGCTTAAGTTTGATCAACACTCTTGCAAAATTGGAAAACAAGCTCACGCTAGTCACAAGGCTAAGAATATAGTCTCAACAACTAGATGCTTAAAACTCCTTCATATGGATCTCTTCGGTCCATACAGAGGAAACCGCTACATAGTCAAAGTAGATGACTACTCTTGGTATACTTGGATTAGATTTCTTAAGGATAAAACCGAAGCCTTTGATCAATTCAAAATGTTTAGTAAGAAAATTCAAAACCAATTAGGATGTACAATAGTGTCGATAAGAACCGACCATGGTAGGGAATTTGATAATGAGGTGCAATTTGGAGAGTTTTGTAATTTCAATGGAATTACACATAACTTCTCAGCTCTATGCACTCCTCAATCAAATGGCATGGTTGAAAAAAAAAATAGGAAACTTCAAGAAATAAGTAGGACTATGTTGAATGAGCAATCGTTAGCACAAAAGTTTTGGTGTAACGCAGTATATACTTCAACATACACTCTCAACCGAATCCTAATTAGAGCCATCTTAGGAAAAACACCTTACGAACTCTTCAGAGGTAGGAAACCTACTCTTGATTACTTTAGAGTGTTTGGAAGTAAGTGCTTTATTTTATACACTAAAGACTACCTTACAAAGTTTGACCCAAAGTTATATGAAGGTGTCTTTTTAGGTTACTCTCAAAATAGTAAAGCCTACATCATCCTTAATAAACATACTAGGAAAGTCAAAGAATCACTCAATGTGACATTCGATGAAACTCCTCCACCCTCTAAGACATCACCCTTGGTGGATTATGACTTAGAAGAAGAAGAAGCAATTAAGGTTACCGAAAAGAAAAGCCTAGAAAAAGACATTGAGGATGAAACTTTAGAAATTGACGAAATAGTCAATATTAAGGAATCTAGGAACCATCCATTAGAAAATGTCATAG
>BQNB010148075.1:0-16351 GCA_026074375.1 Tanacetum coccineum | reverse complement strand
ACATATAAAATGAATGTACAAGTATTCAAGGCATGTGTACAAGTATCATAGCATAATATTTGAATCATTCTTCCCTCTAAAACCAAGGTACAACATGTTTAAGCTTAATGTACAAATCAATAAAGCACAGATTCAAATAAGCTCATTTTACCACCATTTTTCTTCTAGTATCTTACCACCACTTAAACACAACTTACAAGCTCCTAATGCATAACATAAACCCTAATTACCCTAATCTTAAACCCTAATCCACGTCCTAAAACCTAAAACCCTAAACAAAACCCTAAACTAATTTTAAAACCCTAATTTCATTTTAAAACCTAAACCTTAAACCTAAACCCTAATCCTAACACTAAACCTTAATCCTAAACCCTAAATTATCCTTAATCCTAACCCTAATCTACGTCCTAAATACTAAAACCCTAACCCAAAACCAAACCAAACCTGAGACCCCTTTATTTCTTTTTAACCCATTTTAAACCAAGTTAGCACCCTTCCAACTTATTTACCACCCTACCTAGTAGCTTAGGTAAGCACCTTACTCACCTCTTTGCCTACTTGTTTGCTACAACAACTTGGTTACCAAGCAAACACCCCCCCTCGTCACCCCCTTAATAACCGAACTCTCATGCACCCTTACACCTTGCATAGCTACCCTCCTAGCTCCCAACACTCACCATATCTAACCCTTGGCCACCATTCCACTCTACTTGATCCCTACTTTACTCAAACTTGGCTTTTAATTCTCTCCTATACTATAAATACACACGCATACATACATATGTTCATATCTCATCATCTAAACTCAAAACACTCTCAAGGTTGTGATCTAGCCATGTCTTAGAAGAGAAGTGAAGCCCTAAGATCAGAATTGAAGCCAAGAATCAAGAAAAAGAAACCCTTGAAGTTGTTTCTCGGCATACGAACTCAAACAACCCATTTTGACCCATTTTAGCTCAAGTAAGCTCAAAACCTTGTTCCATGAGCTCATAATCTGTTTTAGAACTTTTATTAGCCTTGTTAGATTCTATATAAACTATTGTTTGATCCCTTGAACCAAAAACCCGTCCGTTTTTGGTTAAAACCTTAAAAATGACCCATTTTGAGTTTCTAGCTAACGAATCCTTTTTCTAAACTTTTGCTACGTTAGAACATCTTATTTTAGCTTATTCCAATAAGCCATGACCGGCAAAACTCTTTTGGATATCAAAAATATCAAAATTATGATTTTTGGACTTTATTTGCCAATGTTTTCATGCATAGGGATATATATCGTAACTTTCTAAAATTTATAACTAGAAGGGATAAAAATGTCATTATTCCAAAGATATAACTATAGGGACCTATCTTGCCAAGTTTCAAAGTTAAAGGTTTAAATTACATATACTTTATATATAAAGGACTAAATTTGTAAAAGCTTATAAATAAAGGGTAATTATTGCCATTTTTGCAAACTTAAAAATATAAAATATAATATCTTTATATAAATTATAAAAATATATATTAATATTATAAGACTCGATTTTATTAAAACCCGATACATTTCTCGCTATTAATCAACGATCAACGCATTATAATACAATTACGTTATATAATTAATGTAATTTATCATCGACTAGCTTTTGAAGAAACTTAAAAATCTTATCGTAACTTGTTACTAGGGAATTTCATGTGAGGGGTTCCATTTGGGTTTTTGTTTTGACGAGTTTGCTGGGTTTACGATTTAAAGCGCCCTGTAAAACCCCGTATTTAAGGTCACTATTTATTCCGAACTCTAATTTATTTTCTAAATTTTAAAATTTTACTTTTTATTAATTTTAGTCGTTTTTATTGAAAATCATCATTTTAATTATTTACGAGCCATGCTTAGAATACCCAATGAACTCCGTGGAATTGGTCTAGTGGCATATAAGTTGGAATTTTACTTTTTATTAATTTTAGTCATTTTTATTAAAAAAAAACATGGTAAGTTGAGTCCACGGTATGTGGGGCCATTCAAGATTATTGAAAGAATTGGTCCAGTGGCATATAAGTTGGAATTACCCGATGAACTCCGTGAAATTCATAACACATTCCATGTTTCTAATCTCAAGAAGTGTTCTGGGGTTATGTGAATCAAATATCCATTGAAAGAAATTCAACTCGACGACAAGTTGCACTTTATAAAGGAACCGTTTGAGATTATGGATCGTGAAGTGAAACAACTCAAGAAAAGCCGGATTCCCATTGTTAAGGTTCGATGGAATTCACGACGAGGTCCAGAATTCCCATTGGAAAGTGAAGATTACTTCAAGAGCAAGTATCCTCATCTTTTCTCGAACATAAATAAAGCGAGTATGAAGAATCGAGTACTGGGACGGCGCTCCCGTAAGGTGGAGAGGATGTAAAACCCCGTATTTAAGGTCACTATTTATTCTAAACTCTAATTTATTTTCTAAATTTTAAAATTTTACTTTTTATTAATTTTAGTCGGTTTTATTAAAAATCATCGTTTTAATTATTTACGAGCCATGCTTAGAACCATTATCCGTCTTAAACCCTACGTAATTTAAATTTTCAAAAAAGTATCCCGATTTATGTAAAACTATTTTTATCTTGTTCGTTTTCTCTTCGTGGTTCCGCCTTAACTCTTAGAATATTTTTTGCTATTATCTGTTAGCCTCAAACCTACCCACCTATCTTGAAATTTAACCCGAAAACAACTAATAAACTCTCCCCATCTCTCCATGAGGGGCGGCACAAGAGGAGCCACATGGTTAAACCATGTGGCAACCTATCCTTCACTACATACATGCAAATGCATATACCAGCTCAACAAAACCAATGTACCACAACCTCACTTCTCATAGATAACATCAAAAACTCCACCCTTGTTCCTCTCTCTTCTCCTTGCCGTCACAAAATAAGCAGAAAAACACCATCACCATTCGAATTTTCTAGCTAAACTTCTCACTAGTTAAACCTCCTTTGTTAATACTATCTTTCTTGATTTTTAATCACCATTAAAAATAATCTTACATGAAGAATATGGGCTGAGTTGCTAAGTTATTTAAAGGGTGATAAGTGCTTAATTACACATATCTTTTACCTCTAAAAACGAGCTTAAATGACCAAAAACAGACAAAAACTGCCAAAGACCCCAAAAAAGACAAAAAAAAACATTGCCAAATAGTTGGTTTTGTTTTGCATTTGTTTTAATTGTGCCAAAGTAAAGTGGGATAAATCATTAAAAAAGGGTCTGAAAAAAACTCAAGCCAAAATGACAAAAAAAACTGGTGCTGGAATGGAAATCAAGGGGGGGGGGGGGAGGGGGGGGGAGACTGTGCAAAAACTCAAGGGCCAAAGGGTCCAAAACAAAATTTGCACATAACGTCATTGGGAAGGGTCAATTACTGAAAAAGAAATCAAGAAGGGTTCAAAAATACCGGAAGCGGAAAAACTGAAACACAGGGGGGGTACTACTATTGGGGAATGCAAATTCTTTAAACCCAATTCTGATGGGGGGCGGGAAAAAGGTTCCAAAACGGGTATAATTATGAAGTGGGGTACTGTGGGGAAATGGACCAAATGGGGCCCCTCAATTTTCAAATTTTTTACAAAAATACAAGTGCCATTTGGTGGTGCATTTGACAAAGGCTGTGGGGAAAGGGGGTGGGGACCTTTGGGGGAAAAGGGGACCCCAATTTTTTTTAAACCCAAAAAAACCCAGGTGGGGGGGCCCCAAGCCCAATTTTGATACAAAAAAATAACCACAAAGCCCAACAACAAAAAGGGGGGCCAAAATTTCCCTTTTTTTATTAAAAGGGGGTAGAAAAAGGGCCTTGTGCCTAAAATTTTGCCCAATTTTGGAAAAGGTCTGTTTTTTAACAAAAAGGAAATAAAATTAGGAAAAAAATTTAATATACATAAAGGAATTGATCTTTGGCAATTTACCCTAAACCTTTTCGTATCACTTTTAGGTATATTTAAAACAGCATTGGGTGACCCATTTTTTTGTATTTCACCAAATAAAACCATCTTTTTTAAAAAAGCTTTTGTTTATTAAATCCGTGCGAAGGGTAACCCCAAAGGTTGTTAACTTTTTACCCCAAAACACCCCCATGGTTTAAAAATTATAACTCGGGGCCTAAAAGGGGAAAAGTTGGTGTGGAAAAGTATGGAAGGGGGAAAAAAGGGATAGGGTGGGACGGGTTTTGGCCCACCCTTCTCCATACTTGTTTTACGGTTTGAAAAAAAAAAAACTGACTATATATTAACCATTCATGTGAACACCTTTGGCAACCACCGTTTTTAACACGCCACCAAAATACACCCAAACAAAAGCCATTTTTTTCCCCATGGTTTTATCTTCCCAAAACCACCACCTTTCCCAAGTAAACCACTCCTCAGGCTCTCCCTCCACCCATTTTTTCCCCACAAAAACAATAAAACCAATGGGGCCCACCCTACTATTTTAGTTTCCCCCTTCCCGGGTTTAAAAATTTCACTCAAAAAACCCGGAAAAAAGTTTTTTATTTTACCACCTTTTCTATGGGTTGAGCGGGATGATCTTTTGGTATACAAATGTGGTGGGGCCATAATGGAAAAGGGCCTGGGTGATTTGAATTTTTAGGGAAGCCTTGTTGAACCTCTTTTACAACAAAGGCTCCAAATACCAGTGTGGAAAGCCAAGGGAAGGGCTGAGGTAGTGGGGATACCCTCTTATATAAAGGAATAAGAGAGGAGCAAGTGCCGAACAAAGGATATTCTTGTTTTTTTTTTTTTACTTTTCTTTGTCTAAATTTTTTACTATAAGCTTTGCTTTTAATTTATCGGTTATCTCAAGTTATTACTTTTTAAGGAATTTTTACCATTGTAATATATACTTTCTACAGTTTTTTATATCCAAAGGATAGTTTAAGTTGTGTTTGTTGGGGGGGAAATTTTTTTATCACATTGTCGAATTTTTTTGGAACAGTTATTTTCATTTGAAGTAGTTTATAAACTTTTGGTTTTAGACATGGGTTGTTTTTTTTTTTTTTAAAGTTTATTTAAAAAACTTTCCTTTGTAAACCCTATTTTCATTAGCTTGTTGTACTTTAAACTAAAAAAAGCCAAAAAAAAAAAAAAAAACAAAAAACCGGAATTTATAAAATAAGGGGGGTTGTTTTGGGTTTAGTTGGTTTTAAAAAATTCCCCCCCCCCACTACCCCCCCCCACGGGGTTCTGTTTCCATATATGGGGTTTGTTGGGGTGGGGGTGGTTCAAGCCCTCATCAGCCAACTTTTTTGGGGGCTGGAGTGTGTACGGTGGGCTTTTATTATTAAGGCCTTTTTTAATTCAAACAAGCCTTTTTTAAGTTGTTAGACTAAGTTTTTTAAGTGTATTTAGTTTTGGTTTTCTGTCAAATATATGGGATAATAAGCCAAAGTGGGTTTTTTAAGGGTGGCTCCCAATAGTTTGATTGTAGTGACATAGGGCTGGGCACTGGCTACCTTAAAGCCACAAAACTTTGTTGTGTTTAATTTTGGGGAGTTGTTTTTCTAGGCCTTTTACCTCTCAGGTTTTCTGTTCCCATTTTTTTGGTTTATTTCTTTGGGGACCCAAAGCCTATAAAGGTCAAAAAATTTTTGGGGCTTTGCTTAATTTTTTTGTTTTGGGAAAAAAAGCCACCCATATTTTTCTAAAGGCCCAAAAACAATATGTTTCAGCAAAGGTCTTAACCAATTTGGCTTGCTTAAGGGGGTGGTTGGGCCCTTTCACATTCCCTTTGGGAAACATAAATTAATGCTCAATAATTATTGCCTTTTAATTCCTGGTTTTTTGTGGGGATTTTTTGTTTTTTGGCTCTAAAAGAAAGGGGGGCCTTCATACTGAGGGGCTTCATTTTTCATAAAAAGGGGGGGCCCAAAAAGGGGCCCCTTTGCCCACTCGGCAAATTTATTACCACATTCTCCCCTGGTTGCTGGGAAAGACCCAACCAGAAACCTCAGCCAATTTTTATCTAGCCTTATTTTTGAAATGACGGACCCTTTAGGGATCTTTTAGATTTTTATACTTTATAAGCTCTTAGGTTAGTAGTTTCTTTAAAAATCCCCACAAAAATTTCCTATAGCTTATTTTTTTCACCACTTTAAGGCCTTAGGCACTATTATTTAGGGCTCTTACAAAGTTTAACTTTTTTTTCTGTTTTCTTTTATTTAACTGTCACTATAGCTTACTAATCATTTCTAGGCTTATTTTTTAAGAGGGTCCCATTTATTTTTTCTGATAACTTAGACTTATTAAAAGGGACTTTTTCCCCTCTCACCCTTATTTAATTTTGTTATCCCATAAATTTGTAGCTATATTTGGTGGGCTAGCTTAAAAATTTCTTCCCCCTAAATAAAGAAAAAGAAGAAAAATAAGCTTTATAAAGGATTATTTAAAAAGTTATTTTTTTGATGCCCAAAAAGCTGAAAGTTTCTATGGCCTTATTTAGTAAGACACTAAAATAAGCTTAAAAGCTTAGGCTTTTACCAAATGATGTTTCCCCTTAAAAAGGCCCCTTACAAACATCATAACAATTGCTTTTTATAAGGGCTTTTTGAGAATATTAATCGACTAGTTGGGGGACTTAACCCATTTGCAAATCGGGGTGGTACCTTCTTCAGGGTAGCTCCATTTATGTGAATTTTTCTTCTTTTTAGTGTTAAAAACATCATTGGTTAAATCCCGTGTTTGGTTTAGTTTTAGGCCTGGGTACCCCCACCGTTTACGTTACATTTGTTGGGCCCTTGTTTTCCACTGTTAGGGTTTCCCTTGAGGGTTAAAATCTTTAGTTAGTTTAATTTAATTTAATTAATAATACAAAAGTAGGTTTAAGGGTTAATTATGTTCAATTACTTTTTATATTATTCAGTAAAAAAAGTTTTTGGGGCCCTCATTTTCCCTAATATTTTTTTTTAGGGGGAATTTGTTAACTGTTTTTTTTTCCTTTATTTTAAATTTTTATTTTTTTCAGAATTTTTATAATTTTATTTTTTGGTCTTTTATCTATTTTTCTTAGTTTTTAATTAGGTTTTTTTAAATATTCTTTTAATAAATTCATAAAAAAAATCAGGAGAAAATTTAATTTAAAAAAAAAGAAATTTTTTCTTTTTTTTGTACAAAATTTTCTTTTTGTCAATTTTAGTTCGGGGGGTCTAGGGGAAAAATATTAAAAAAAAAAATATAAGTATATGGGCTTTATCTTTTCTTAAAAATTTCAGTTTTTATTGTTTTTTAGGGGGGGGACCCACGTTTTTAACGGGTGCTGTTTCTTACAGTTTCTTTTTCGTTTTACATTCAAAAAAAAAACGGGGGACCTCCGTTTTTTTTATTTTCCTAAGTTTTTTTTTATTTTTTTCAAATTAAGGTTTAATTAGGAAATTCTAATTTTTAATTTTTTTTTATTTAATTTAGCCATTTGATTTTTTCTTTTATATTTGTTTAGTATTTTAGGGGTTTCTCGATTGTTAACCCTGATATCTGTTTTTCCCCCGTATTTTAGTTTATATAAATTCTTAATTTTTTTAGGGATTTTTCTACTTTTAACCCTAATTTTGGTTTTTTCCACGTAGTTTTTTAAGATCCCCACCCATTTTCCTTTGCTTGTTTTTCCGTAGGATATCACGTTAAATAGTTTTTAGATTTTTATTTTTATTTTTTTAACTTTTTTACGGGGTATGTTATTATTATTCAAGTGTTTTCCCCCTCATATAATTCTTCAATCATTAAATTTTTCTTCATTCAAAATAAAAAAAACCAGGATAAAATTTTCATTGCAAAGCCTCGGATTGGGGGGGGGGACATTTACGGAACCCGGGGGGAATAATTTCTTCCTTCCTGAATCTTTTTTTTCAATTTGATTTTGTCTTTTTTTATATTTTATTCTCTTTGTGTAAAGGCTTTTTGGACCTTTTCCCTTGGTTTCTCTAAGGGCATTTTATGGTTTTGAGATTTTGGCAATTTTTTTGGGAGTTAATTTTTATTTATATATTATAACCTATTCTGGCGGGGGGGGGTGGGAGGACGGAATATCAAAAGGGGGGGTCTTTTGTATTTGATCCCTTTTTCTTGCTTTCTATTTTTGTTGTTGTTAAAAGTCATCCTTAAAAAAACTAAACATGGGTTGTTTAATTTTTTTATTGGGTTGCAGAGATATCTCTATAAATACAAAACCAATTTTAGGGTTATAGGTGTGTAAATTTATATAACTTTAGGGAGACGAACCCTAGCTTTTGTAGCAGTTTCATAGGTCGTTTTTAGGGCCTCAAAACCCTATTGTACTACCTTGAATCCATGTTTTAATTCAAGTAAGGCTATTTATCTTTAATCATTCAATATGTCTATGTGTTGTGTGATTGATTTATCTTCTTGCTTTCATTATAACATGTGAAGCTAAACAACAACGCAGCGGAATACCACTTGGGGTGCTACTTCATAATACACAGCGCTAGATACAAGAGAACGACCTCTAAATGTGTCGTTTGTAAAACAATCTCGTTGATTTTCTGAAATCAAAATAATAGTTGTCCCATAATTGCATCACAATGAAAAGCTTGAAAGCGACACAACGAGATTTGATCATTTGTAGAAATCCAAGTATGAAATCTTGTCAATTTAGACTCCAATGCACATCAGATAATCCAAGCATCTAATTCACCTGAGAAAAACATGCTTAAAAACGTCAACATAAAGTTGGTGAGTTCATAGGTTAGTTTAGATATGAATAATAACCCAAAGGTTTCCAAAGTATATATGACCATTTAATTCCTTAAATGTCCTTTCAAAATATATATATGATTTCTAAAATCAACAGTTGCAAAACATGCCAGACCATTTAAATCTCCAAATAGTCGCCAAAACGTATAACATAGGACCACAAGATTTTCCCCGTGATAAAGCAAACTGCAACTATCACCAACATATAAACTTCCCGTGATGAAACAACAAATGCAAACATCACGAAACCCTGATTACGTTTCCTAAGCTCATGACACTGAAGCTCGACGATCTTTCTTGCAATAATATATATTGCAATTTCTGCCCCGATTAGATGTCTAACCCGAAACATCTCCAAATTCGACATGCTATAACGTTCGTTCCCGGTGATAGCTAGTCACCCGAACGGGGAGGTCGTTTCCCCAAATAGATCTATTTATAACATTCGCGCTCACATAATGTAATTCACAACTACATCTATGCAATTGACAGTTCATGATAAAGGGGCTCAACTTGGGTTATCGCTACTTAGGCAACACGTAATCATAATATAAAATTGATCCACTTGTGTCCATTTATAAAACGATGCATATTTTCATCCCAAAAATATATATAACCGTTATCCAAAACGAGTAAAAGTGAGGCTATGAAACTCATAATATCCTTTAAAAACAATCACATTGTTATAAGATAACACAGTAAGTAAAGAGTTTGTAGACAAGCATGTATTCCCCCTCGCGGGTTTATAAACATTCAAAAGATTGAAAAGCGAGGTTATGAACTCACCTCGATGACGTAGAACGATTGACAGATAGGCATCTAATATGCACAATACGAACGGAAGACGAAGCGGCTCGATCAAGAAGTTGCAGTTAATCTTAACGGCTAAGTCCCACTAGCCTAGGATAATGAATTTGGGTTTCCCGATGGATAGTCACCACAACACGTCACGTTGAATAAAGATTCAGATTTAATGTTGTAATGGTTTGGTGGTTGGTTAAATAAATAAATTGAAAATATACGCAAAGTGTGTAATATATATTCTTTATATATTACTTATGAAAAATAACCCTTATATAATTCCTACCGTGAATTATATAACAAAGACAATCAATCCAAAGATTAATGAAAAGTATAATATACCTTGCAGGTATTATATAATAAGTGTGAATAATTAATTAAACCAATTAGTTTGACAACCATTTAATTAATGAAAAGGCTTTGTACAAAGGTTGACACATGTCTTAACGTTATGAATTAATCAAACCATGTTTGTAACAGTTTATAATCATTATAAAATATAAATAATATTTTATAAAATATATTTCGTTTCTTCGACGGGTTGCGTCTAAAACAATTCGTTTCATCGTAAAAGTATAGTTTTCGTTCATTGTCAGGTTAGTATACAGTTATATTTTAGTATATCTTTAAATTATAACTTAGTTCCTTTATCGGTCTATAGAATAATAGCAGTTTCAGTGAATCGTAAATATAGTAATTTATATAAATTTCATCATGAATTCCCCGTTTATATAACGTTTTCCATTTTTCGCAAAACTCGACGTTTTCCATTTTTCGCAAAACTCGACGTTTTCCATATTCAATATATGTTGCAATTGTTAACGTGTTAATATTTCAAACACTCGCGGTTTTAGATATAATATATTTATATATTTTATTATATCTAAACGAAATTATATAATAATTGTCATATTTATTAAACACATTTAAACCACCAATTATGTTGAGATTTTATATTTATAAAATCTTAAAATATATTTACTAGTTTATTGTTAACCAACCAACCAAACGCACCCTATAGGCTGTCACGGCAGCCAAGCGCACCCTAGCGGAGTGTAAACCACAAAACCCAACGCTCCTCTTTGGACCGTCCTAAGCCAAACAGCCCCCGGCTGTCCCGCAGCCAAACGCACCCTAGTTGTTCTTAATCCGAACCAAACACCCCCGTTTGGCTGCCATAATACCAAACAGACCCTAATTTGCTACCAACCAAACAGACCCCGCTGTGGTGAAACTCATAGCCAACAAACACCCCTTAGGGCGGTGGCTGCCACCGTCAAAACGAACACCCCCTTGGGCTGCCAACCCCGAAAACAAACACCCTTGACTGCTATAAACCCAACGCACCCTAGTCGGCTAAAACCACAAACCCAATGCACCCTACCTGGTGGTTTGACCCGACACCGACGCACCCTAGTCGTTGTGACGAACAAACCGACGCACCCTTGTTGTATGGTTGAGACACAACCAGCCGCACCCTTGTGGTGCGGTGGCTATCACCGAACAAACACCCCTTGGTGGTGGTGTTTATCCACCAAAGCAAACCACTCCTTGTGGTGGCTGTCGTCGGTAAAACAAGGAAGGGGGGAAAACGGCGGCTGCGATGGTGATGATGACGATGAGATGATGATGATGATGGCAGTGGTGTTATGGTGCGTGGCGTGGTGGAGGTGGTGTAGGGTGGCATGGCAGCGGCGGCTGAGGTGGGTGGTGGTGATGGAGGCGCGTGAAGGAGAGTGAAGTAGTGGGTTGGATAGATCGGCTCACGAGGAGCATTTTTGGAGTTCACCGGAAAACTACGCCGGAAAAGTTTTCCGGCGGCGGCGACGTGGTGGTGGCCGGAGAAGATGACCGGAGGTGGCGGCAGTTGGGTGGTGGCCGGAGATGGTCGCCGGAAAACTTTTCCGGATATTTGGAGAGGAGAGAGAGAAGTTGGTGGTGTGTGTGTTTAAATTAAAATGAATTATAATATAAAAACTTTTTTATATTAATACTTATAATAAATGGTGGCAATCTCAATATAGTGTAGGGTTTTTTGTGTAACTTTTTAGTATATGTTTTGATAACTAACAGTTCGGGACTCGTTTTGAGCGACTTAACTGATGAATCAACCGCACGAAACTTGCCGCCATTGTTTTTCCAAATCATTTTCTGATAAAAATGAGTATTAATTTGATAGTATTTCACAAATATTTTCATAACATTTATAAAAATATTCGTTATTAATATTCGTTGTTTATTTAATGAACCGGTTACGTCTCGTCCGAAATAGAAAAGAAAAAATGGATTTCAACTCGAATATTCGCGTTCTCAACAAACGCATTAATTAAATTGCTAATTATTTTATTAAAAATTTTTTATTTAATAAAACTTTTAATTAAATATAATTTAATTATTTTTGTGTTATATATCAGTGCAAGGCAATTCAGTCACCTTCTTGACTGTTTTCAGGTCTCGGTCAAAACTAAAAAGTTGCCAGGAATGTCGTTTTACATCAAATTGCTTTAGAGTCCGAATAATGAAAACGTGATTTAGCTGCTCGTTTTTGATAATTCAACCTAGGAATAACTTATATCTCCTTTAAAATTTTCGAAAATTCTCGGATGTTACATCTTCCATTGTTAGCTTCCCTTCCAAAAGCTTCTAAATCCAATATTCCAAGGTTTTAAGCTGATTTTAAGGTTTAAGTAAATTAAAGACTTAATTAAGCTCAGTTTTAGCTTAGAGACTAAGAGAGCTTGTAGATAGCTTATCAAAGCTTATGAAACCAGCAAAATAAACTTCAATATTTTGAACTAGAGATAAAGGCTTATAAGTGAAAAAAACAGCTTATAAAAACTAAAATGAGAATTTTATTAATACTTAAAAACAGATTACAATTCTTTATAGAAACGACTACAAGAGCTTGAAAAAGTGAAATTACATTTAAAAAAACCTACATAAGCTATTTTACTAAGAAAAATTACAAGGGAAAAAGATAGATGTGTGTGGGTGAGAGCTCGTGCAATTATAGCCACCAAGGGAACTTCTAGTCTAAATTCAGATTAACACTCCTCTCAATCTTGTCCATGACATTCCTTGCATCATTGGATCCCACTTAGGGCGTTGGATCAAATTAATAACTCACATACAGATTTACCAGCGTTGCAATCCTTGATGTGACACCTTGTGCTTATTTTAGGAGGCAGGCTTTATGTATAAATCTTGCGTCTTTGTGAGTTTCCTAACACAATCACGTTTGATTGCCTTTGTGGGGTAATGCCAATGAAAAGCTTGGTGATTAATAAACTCTGCCAACGTGTACGATTGAGCACATCTTAATTGTCCTTTTGGCCCTCAATTTAAACTTTCCCTTTGATTTTTGACCTTCGTGAAAAGGTATGAAGACGTAAATAGTGGTAAAACCAACTTTCCCGCTCAATTTAACTGAAGGTGTGGTATGTTTGACTCAACTCGGTTAAATGGTAGGTTGACTTGGATTTTTATATAAAGGATTGGGCCATGGATTGGGCCAGGGTAAATGTTTTTGTTTTGTTATAAAAAAAAGATAACAATTGTTTATAAAAGTTAACGACCGTCTAGGTTTTTAAGGATTATTTTTGTAAATTGTGTTATAAAATGAGAGGACTGGTATTGGGAACTTTGGATTTGTCTTTTTGTTACTTTGACTTGGTTGACTGAGATTTTACCAAGGCTTGACTTTTTGACCTTTTATAGAAAACTTATCCGGCACTTTTGAGTGTCTCTCCGTTCCCGTGTCCGTGTTGCCGATTTTGACCGTTTTCTTGTGTTTTTTTTTGCTTATCCGAACCTACACAATAAAGGAAAGAACAAA
Organism: Tanacetum coccineum; assembly: GCA_026074375.1. Classification (NCBI taxonomy): domain Eukaryota; kingdom Viridiplantae; phylum Streptophyta; class Magnoliopsida; order Asterales; family Asteraceae; genus Tanacetum; species Tanacetum coccineum. The sequence continues at coordinate 2,991 of BQNB010148075.1, read as the reverse complement.
ACAAGCAATATTCAAGTAATTAAAGCACAATTTTGGTCTTTTTAGGGTCTATTTTGATATAAAATAGATGTGTGTTTTCACACATATCACAAATCATTAAGCATGATTAGTGATCAAGAAAATATTTTTTTATTTTAACCATCACATTTTTACAAAAGTATTTTCACAAAAATTTATATACAAAATATTTTCTAATTAAAAGAAAAGTTTTATTTAAAAACTTAAATTTTGAAATTTCAAATTTTCCCCCCAAAATAGAAGGTTCCATAACAGATACAACCTTCCCTACAAAAAGACAAAAACAGGACGTAGTCTCTGGTCCGATTTTCCCCCCCAGATATATACATGGACTATGCCGGGACCTGCCTTCAAGTGGACCGTTGGGTTTTTTGTGCCCCTGCCTATAAATTACTGCTCCATTCCTAGCTAGAAAAACATAAACCTCTTTAAAACACGATTTTTCAAATAACTTTCTCTCTCTAAAAACCTTCTTTCTCTCTTTAAATCTCTTGATCACTAACTTCTTTTGATCTTGTTTCAAGTGATCTAATCTCTTCTTCTCATCTCTTCTCTCTATCAAGTGCAAGAGAAGAACATTCGTATTCGCCAAGAAACGAATTGTTATTTAGTGATCTCTCCTCTCTTCTTCTAAGTATCAAATTTCTATTGTAATTATCTTGTGTAATTTTGTGATCCGGGTTGTGTGGTACATCGATAGGTGTAGAGTCTTGTGAGTGTATAGTGTTTGTGAAGTGGTAGATTGGTTCTAGCTAAGATTAGGACTCAACATTTAGCTTAGTGTCGAAAAATAACGTAAGCGACGTGTAAACGGTTTTCTCCGCCTGAAGGGAGCTTGTTTGACATATTAAATCCCGGAGTAGGATACTCAGGGAGTAAGTAGGGCGAAGAAGAGCTTCGTAGCCGAACCACTATAAATCTTGATGTCTTGGTTTGATTGTTCCTTCTCTCATCTCTTTATATATTGTTGTGATTGTCATTTAACTTTAGTTTAGATATTTAGCATTATTGACATCATATTTTGATTGGTTAAACATACAACTCGAAATCTAAGAATTTTTAAAAAGCAAAATTTTAAAACATAAAACAAACCTATAAACTATTCAACCCCCCCTTCTAGTCCACAAGCGGATTTAGTAAGGCGGTCAACAATTATCCAAATTATGTCTTGTCCAGTCGGCGTCTTTGGCAATTTAGCAACGAAATCCATTGTGATGTTTTCCCATTTCCACACCGGGATCACAGGTTGAACCAACAAACCAGATGATTTTTGGCATTCGGCCTTGACCTTGGCACAGGTCAGACACTTATTGACGTAGGTGGCAATCTCAGCTTTCATATTGGGCCACCAATACTGTTTCTTCAGATCTTGGTACATCTTGTCCTATCCAGGATGGATCGAATACTTTGACTTATGCGACTCGTGCATAATCAAAGCCCTAAAGTCACCATAACAGGGTATCCAACTCCTATTCCTTAAAAACAACGTTCCGTCAGCACGGGGTTCGAGCTTCTTAATCATACCACACAAATCTTCAGTTCCATAATTCTCCTCTTTCCTTGCCTCAGCTTGAGCATCCAAAATTCTCTTAGGAAGATTTAAGACAATAGTCATAACTAAGGCTCGAATTCGTAGTGGCTTAATCCTTTCCTTGCGACTTAGCGCATCAGCCACCACGTTTGCCTTTCCCGGATGATAACGAATCTCACAGTCGTAGTCACTTAACAGTTCCAACCATCTTCGTTGTCTCATGTTTAACTCCTTTTGATCAAGAATATGCTACAAACTTTTATGATCAGTGAACACAACGCACTTCGTGCGGTACAAATAATGTCTCCACATTTTGAGAGCGAACACTACAGCTCCAAGTTATAAGTCATGTGTAGTGTAATTCTTCTCATGAATCTTGAGTTGGCGTGACGCATAGGCTATAACCTTTTCCCTTTGCATCAAAACTGCGCCCAACCCTTTGTGAGAAGCGTCACAGTAAACCACGAAGTTTTCACTACCTTCGGGTAAAGCCAAAATCGGTGCAGTACACAATTTCTGCTTCAACAGCTGAAATGCAGCGTCTACCTTTTCACCCCAATCAAACTTCACGCACTTTTGAGTTAGCTTCGTGATAAGTGTAAAATACACATATCTATTTATACCTAAAATTACCCAATTAAACCCCAAAACAGACCAAAAATGGCAAAAATATGCTTGTATTTGTGTTTTGTGTATGCAGGTACGGATGAGTCAAAAATAACAAGAAAAACAGTCAAAAGCAGGCAAGCACGGACACGAGAATCAGAAGAGTACAAAACCGAAGCCAAGAATGTCAAAGCCCAATCCAAAACCCACTTTCCACTCATAACAATCCACAAGGGCCATTCTTGCAATTTCCGAAAGTCCTTTTATAATCAAGAAAAGTAGAAAAAGAACACAAGGACCATTTGTGTAATCTTCCCAAAGTTCAACAGTTTTAACTGTCGAAGAAGGAGCGGGAAACCCTTTTACTATTCATCGTCTCCCCCATTTTCACCACCATGGTAAAACAAGGGGCAAATAGAAATTAAAGGGTGCGTTGGTCAATTCAAGGAAGCTCAAGCATAAATAAAGGGTCAATTTAGTCTAATCAAGGGGATACTTATCCTAGTTCAAGCTCAAAGGCCACGTAATCAATGAAAGAAGCACAAATTAATGTGGGTTTTGTGCTAAAATACTCACAAAACTAGCACAAACGTCACATCAATAGAATGACACGCTGGCAATCCTCAGGTGTCCACTTCTTGATCAAACGGTCACAAATGAAGCTCAAATGATTGAAGAAATGAATGGCAGAGATTGAAAGATTGAAAAGCAGGGCTAGAGGTCCTAGAAGCTTCAGCTTGGCACTATAAAAAGACCTCACTTCTCACACACACACAATCCTAGTTTTTACGTTTTTTTATCTAGTTTTTAGTAGTCGATTTCTAGTTTTTATTAAT
>BQNB010148074.1:1894-13383 GCA_026074375.1 Tanacetum coccineum | reverse complement strand
TAGGGTTTACTTATGTTTCCACTCTATATATTGTGGCTCAATAATAGAGTGGAAACATAAGCAAACCCTAATGAACCCAACCCACAAACCGGGCTTGGCCTAATCCATCTAATATTTTCAAGTTATGACGATCCGTGTAGTGTGCTAAAGAATTCAATTAGTAAGTAACCCATCATAGATCTAAGATCAACTACGTACAACGAAACAAAACCCACCATGATCCAAACTAAAAAACTCAAGTTTTCTATAACACTCATAGATTTTTAAATTCTAAGAAAACTCATCATCTTTGTATTGTTTAAGAACACCTTCCCCCGAGAGCTTTAACAAGATCTTTAGCCGTAGGGTTTCTTAGATTTAAGGGTACAAAAGATTTTCTTGTGGCTCATCTTTAGAAAGTAACAATAGGTAAGCAGATTAAAGGGATGTGGGTGTTTAAATTTTAGTCAGAGATAGACAAAGCTTGCATTTGCATTTGTATTTTGGAGAAATGAGTTATTTTGTGGATTTTAATTGAGATTTTGATATATTGAGCTAGTTTGATTTGTTGCGATTTGGTTGTGGTGGATAAATATGGGTTTGGTTTGTGTGACCCAGAAATAGAAGATGAAGATGGGGAAATAAAGGATGAATGATGATGTTGGTTATGGCGGTGTGATGATATGAAAGTGGATGTTTTAGTCAAGAAGGGGTTAAAGTTGATTTAAAATGTCTTATAACGGGTTTTATATAATTAAATGATGCCGCAATAAGAAAATTAGATGACTTTTATATGTAACGAGGTTTGTAACCCGCGCTTCGTCGCGAAGCGCGGGTTTTATTTTTAAAAATGAAAGTAGTTTTCATAATTTGACGCATAATGCGAGAGGGTATTTTGTAGATACCCGAGGGGCTATTTCGTAATTTTAAAAACGGGCCAGGTCGGGTCAACCCAGCACATTAAATGCAACCGTGTCGACCCGGGCATTGAATGCAACCCAGGCAACCCGCATTAAATTTCTGCCTTGAAAAATATGGGTTGGGTCGGCTCGACCCGACACATTAAATGCAGCTGGGTCAACCCGGGCAACCCGAGTTATGCCTTTTAATATATATAGGTTTGATACCCGCGCTTCGCGACAGAGCGTTTGTATATCGAAGTATTCCGCGCGTTTCGGCGGGAGCTTAGAACTGCAGCATAAGTACACATTTAGTGTGTTATAAAATCCACAAATTGGATCATAAAACGGCTCGCCATACGTACTATGATAGGAATTCATGACTATGAACAATAAAAGTGTGTTACACACATGTGCGCATACATTTGTTTTCCCATTTCTACTAACACGTTTCAGTAACCAATCTATCAACCAACGCAAAGATCCAATTCGTATGCTTCATTTCTAGTACTTGACAGTTGAATACATCTTTAATTTATTTAACAAATGTGAACCTCAATGAATTTACAGACCTTCCATAATTTTCTTTATTTCCGAGTTCTTTTATGAATACTTCCCTCTTTTTGCTCCAATTCCTCATAGATTTGCCCAACACCTGAATTTACAAAAAAACCACACGTAACCGATTACAACTATTTAGAAAGATGACAGTAAGCATCTAACATTGAAACAAAAAATATGAGAGTAGCTAGTTGTCTCTAAACCATAAAATGGGTAAATCAACTAAAAATATGAATACCTATATGGTATATGTACTTGTAGCTCGCGATATTTAACTTGCGGCATGTGAGCCCAAGGATCATGGTTGAACCACCACTGAGCTCTTTCGGCCTGCAATTTAACAAAGCGAATAAAGACAAACTTAACAAAATTACGGAAAGCATGACTTCAGACATATAATGCAGGTAAAAAAGAGCGGGTATTAGTATTAGAACAGATTCCATAATTACCATGAATACATGAAAAGTTTGGCCCTGTATGCTCTCGTTTGAATCATGGACAATCAAATAATTACCTGATTTGCAGCATGACGTTTTTGTCTCAAATGCTCCCTGGCCGAATCTGAGAGGCTTTAAGCCGAAACCCAGGATACTGGCAGCCACCATTTCTCTTCATTTCTCGGAGGCTTCCTGAAAGATAAGAAACATATTAGGATACATCAATGGTCCTTTTTTGGTTCTTCTGTGACTGTAAAGAGAAGACATGCCTCATTTACATTAATAACAACTTTAAGGGGGTGTTTGTTTCGGCTTTCCAAGTAGCCGTAGAAATCATTTACTTCTGATCAGATGTTAATTTTTTTGACTTTCATTTATTAGAAACTTGTTTATACAATATGGGTTTTAATCTATAAAGTATTACCAAAACAGATGGCTTTGGTTTTCTTGGGACGATCTTGTTCTTGTAAGCTTCCCTGAGCTTTGCCTTTTGTGTCTATGGAATAATAGTCAACACTTGTGCAATAGATGTCCTCACAACTTTGCTGCAAACATCAAGACAAATCAATTAGGAGCAAATACTCACTGAAACAAAGACCATTAATATGGAGATGAGTTACTCAATGCAGTGAAATATTAGAAAACCTGAACAATCACAATCCACTATAACCACATATCAATATACTATATCCATTGTGACACCACAACATGACCCACCTCCCTCGACCTGGTAATACTCCAAGATGTGCAACCGCAGGAATCAAGTTAAAAAGAAATGGCGTCGTCACCTGCAAACGAACAAATATATATTACAATGGTATGTGCCTGATTCTTTTCGTTCGGCTATATAAATGGAGTGTTTGGATATACGAAAATGACTATGATAATGGTTAACTCAATCCAACCCACATGAAATACTCGTGTTTTGACCCAGTATCCAACTGAAAACTTTTATGGTTGTCACTTGTCAACTTTGGCAGTAGTTGCTGATGTTTTTTAGGGCTTATGGTTCAGGGATCATGGTTCAGCGAATATGGTCCGGCGGGTATGGTCCAAGGAGTCAATAAGGTATACTATTCTATTTTTAAAACCATTCAAAAAAACACGTGTATGGTCTTTTAGGCATTAAATCCATTTTATATACTTGTCGAGGCTTTTTAAACTATGCAATGAGCATACCTAGATATGCAAACGCTAACCATACTGATAGCTTAAATTTAAAATAACAAAAGTAAAAAAGGGTCAAGGTTTAAAGAATGTAGTTTACATCTTCGTGAACAGAGGATGTTGCCAGCATAGCCCGATTAAGTCAATAGGAATCACACTGTTTCTACTTCGCAACAAAGAAACTCAGTATGAGGTATTCTTTCAAAAGGCGTCTTCTTACACACCGGCCATTAACTTTTCGCTCAAAGGGAACGAAGAAAGTAATTATTTTATTATTTTGAGGCTCAGATAAGTGAGAAATCGGATATGAAGATATGGCCGTCATGGCTGCAAGCTTGCCACGCCAAGGTGCACATAGTCCAAATTTAATCGAATCCGCTTAGGGAAGCTCACATGTCATCATCACAGCCTTTTAGAACCGGTATGGTTATCAACTTATAAAAACTGCTTCAAAACGTCGCACGTTGATCAACAACGCCACACACCGTTGATAGTGTCAACGAAGTAATCGGCGGCATCGGATAGTGCTGCTAATTTGCAGTTGTACCCTTTTACAACTGTGGTTTCAAAGCAACAACATAAACACGTGCCAGGAAACATGCATTACATATGCGTCTCTCCTTAACAAAAAGACAGCCCAAGTTAAAAGCAAAAACTCTCACATTCCAGAAGATGCATCACCAAAAGATATTGAGATCAATAATGCAACCTGTTATTTGCATTCTCTTTGGTCAGGTCAGTCACCGACCGAATCCGCTGACCGTGACACACCAATCAACTACACCACGCACCAAGAATGGTGGCAACAAAGAGAACGATGCGTCACTCGACAAATGGATACAGTTGTATGAATCCAGAGCAAACCGATTAGCTTAGATTTGTGAATGTGGGACCGAATAAATGGGTAGCCGACCCGCCATGGCTGCAAACATGAATTCGTACAAAAAAAAAAAAACACAAAACAACAACAAACCAAACAAAAAAAAAAAGGGATTGGTTTGGGCATACAAGAATAATAATATAAATGGTTGTGTTTATATAAAGAGGGGTTATTTATATAAATTGATTTCTGGTGGTGTTTTGTTGTTGGTTTATGCAGGTATGATAGAGTGATTTATGTAGTTTATTTAATGGGTAATGATTGCATCTTGTTAGTGTATATCAAATCTGATACCATTTGTTTATTGGTTATGCTTTTTAGCATAACATCACAAACAAAAAGATTGTAAACACGGTTCAATAGGGGTGTTTGTATTAGACGGTTTCATATGTTTCCTTATGTAAAATTTTTAATGAAAATCAATACAGGTGGGCTTGATTATAATTCCATAGTTAGCACTCTATGTGGTGTAACTAATTGACTGGTTGCATCTATGTTTGAAGTTTAAGAACAAAAAGAATGATATTGTATGTACTACCAACACTTAATTAGGGTCAGATATGAATCCATGTTCGGAACTTCGCAATTACATAAGATATCGAAAAAAGGATAACTTACTGTTGTTTTAATTGATGATCAATGACATCGTCGAATGGTGAATAACCAACGCAATAATACTTCATATTGCAACCGCAGAATCAGTAAAAAGAAATGCGGCATCACCTGCAACGACAAAGTATATATTACAATGGGTGTCCTAGTCTTTTTCTTTCGGCTATACAAATGGAGTGTTTGGATATACGAAATGACTGTGATAATGGTTAACTCAATCCAACCCACATGAAATACTCGCGTTTTGACCCAGTATCCACTAAAAACTTTTATGTTGTTCACTTGTCAACTTTGGCTAGTAGCTCAGAGATGTTTTTTTAAGGCTATGTTCAGGATCATGGTTCAGTGGTATATGGTCCGCGGTATGGTCCACTGGATCAATAAGGTAGAACTATTATATTTTCAAAACTATTCAAAAAAACATTTTAGGGTCTTTTGGGCATTAAATCCATTTTATATACTTGTCCAGGCTTTTTAAACTATGCAATGAGCATACCTAGATATGCAAACGCTAACCATACTGATAGCTTAAATTTAAAAATAATAAAATAAAAAAGGGTCAATGTTTAAAGAATGCAGCTTACCATCTTCGGTCACTTTCAGAAACCGGGACTCTGACAGAGGATTTGCCAGCATAGCCCTATCAAGTCAATAGAATCATAAGTGTTTTCTACTAACGCAACAAAAAACTCTGTATGCGCAAGCTTTCAAAAGGGCGTCTTCTAGACGACCCCCAAAACTTTTCGCATCTAAAGGGAACGTAGAAAGTATTAGTTTTATTTTATTTTACTCAGATATGACAACTCGGAATATGAGATAAGGCCGCATGGCGGCAAGGCTTAGCAAGCTGCCACGCAAGGTGCACATAGTCCAAATTTAATCGAATCCGCTTAGGGAAGCTCACATTCATCAATCACAGGCCTTGTTAGAAACCGTAATGTTATCACCTATAGAAGCTGCTTCAAAACGTCTCCACGTATGCTTCAACCACGCCACACACCATTGACAGTGGCAACGAAGTAATCGACGGCATCGGATAGTGCTGCTAATTTGCAGATTTACCCTTTTACAACTGTGGTTTCAAAGGAACAACATAAACACGTGCCAGGAAAAATGCATTACATATGCTTCCACCTTACAAAAGGTAGCCCATGTTTAAGAGCAAAAACTCTCAAATATCATTTTCCAGAAGATCATCCCAAAAGATATGAATCATATGCAAACCATGTTTAATTTTTGCATTCTCTTTGGTCAGGTCAGTCACCGACCTAATCCGCTGACCGTGACACACCGATCAACTACACCACGCACCATGAATGGTGGCACAAAAGAGAACGATGCGTCACTCGACAAATGGATACAGTTGTATGAATCCTGAGCAAACCGATTAGCTCAGATTTGTGAATGTGGGACTGGATAAACGGGTAGCCTGCCCGGTCAAGGGCGTAAATAAATACGACTTCGTGATGCCCCGTCAAGATACGGGTCGCTTTCACCCTTAATGATCGAACGACTTATTGCATTTTCAACTCATAAATTAGTAAATCATCCATAAATGTAGTACATGCCTGCAAATATAATAATTTGCCCCGCCATAGTTACATGGCTTTAAATATAACAATAGCCATTCGCAAGTATTTCCCACATTGTATCTCCATCTCTCTCAAGGCACATTGATTCTCATAAAAAACCTGAACACCATAAAACAATCATGTCAAATAAGACAAAACAAAAACAAATCATATGAACATTATAAGTTGATAAGCTGGAAAATAAGCTAATCCAAACATCTTCAAATCACGTGTATGCAAAATGAGAGAGAAGAGAGAGACACAGAGGGAAAGATAAGAAACAGGTCACCCGAGTTTTTAATAAACGCATTGAATGTACCTTTCTTCATGTTTCGGGATTTTGATTAGCCATATGAAAAAGCCATAAGCTCAATTAAGCAAAACCAAAGTTTATAAAAAACCTCTAAAATCAATTAAAAAAACGAAATTAACAAAAACCCCAATTCATGACAAAACACTAATTTCAAAATTCAATTTTTTCATATGTATAAGTCATAATAATTGCTAAACTTGAAAAAAATAAGATTAAAAAGGCATATATGTACCTTTCTTCATGTTTTGGGATTTTGATTAGCCTTAATCTTCCACATCTTAACACCATCAAAACTAATCGAAAAAGGCATCACTCTTGATATAAGGCAGAAAGATAGTGGATGGTTCCCCCAAAATGAAACCCCAAATCTAACAATTACTTTAGATGCATTAAGATTATATTTTTAGGTTCTGGTACCTAAATGAAAAACACACCAAATACAATGCCACCCACCGTTTGGTTTGTGTCTCTGTGTGTGTGTTTTGTTAATGTGAAAGAGAAAAAGAGAACGAAACACGTACCCTAACACGTGTATACAAAATGAGAGAGAAGAGAGAGACACGGGGGGAACGATAAGAAACGGGCCACCCGAGATTTTAATAAACGCATTAAATGACCTCGATTTGGTAATCCTGCCCTTTAGTATAATGGCTTTGGTTTTCTTGGGACGATCTTGTTCTTGTAAGCTTCCTTGAGCTTTGCCTTTTGTGTCTATGGAATAATAGTCAACACTTGTGCAATATATGTCCTCACAACTTTGCTGCAAACATCAAGACAAATCAATTAGGAGCAAATACTCACTGAAACAAAGACCATTAATATGGAGATGAGTTACTCAATGCAGTGAAATATTAGAAAACCTGAACAATCACAATCTACTATAACCACATTTCAATATACTATATCCATTGTGACACCACAACATAACCCACCTCCCTCGACCTGGTAATACTCCAAGATGTGCAACCGCAGGAATCAAGTTAAAAAGAAATGGCGTCGTCACCTGCAAACGAACAAATATATATTACAATGGTGTGTGCCTGATTCTTTTATTTCGGCTATACAAATGGAGTGTTTGGATATACGAACATGATAGTGATAATGGTTAACTCAATCCAACCCATATGAAATACTCGCTTTTTGACCCAGTATCTAACTGAAAACTTTTATGGTTGTCACTTGTCCAACTGTTTGCAGTAGCAGCTGAGGTTTATTAGGGCATATGGTTCAGGATCAATGTTAGTAAGCGGTATGGTACGGCGGGTATGGTCCAAGGAGTCAATAAGGTATACTATTCTATTTTTAAAACCATTCAAAAAAACATGTGTAGGGTCTTTTAGGCATTAAATCCATTTTATATACTTGTCGATGCTTTTTAAACTATGCAATGAGCATACCTAGATATGCAAACGTTAACCATACTGATAGTTTAAATTTAAAATAACAAAAGTAAAAAAGGTCAAGGTTTAAAGAATGTAGCTTACATCTTCGTGGTCATTCCAGAAACCGGGACACCTGAACAGAGGATGTTGCCAGCATAGCCCGATCAAGTCAATATGAATCATAGTGTTTCTACTTCGCAACAAAGAAACTCAGTATGAGGCATGCTTTCAAAAGGCGTCTTTCCTAACACGCCGCCCATTAACTTATTCGGCTCAAAGGAACAGAGAAAGTAATTATTTTTAAATAATTTTTTTAGGCTCAGAATAAGGGAGAAATCGTATATGAAGATAATGGTCGTCCATGGTTTTTGCAAGCATAGCAAGCTTGCCACGGGACCAAGGGCAATATAGACATAAAAATTATTTTTTAATCTAATACCGCTTTAGGGAAGCTCACATGTCATCATCACAGCCTTTTAGAACCGGTATGGTTATCACCTTATAAAAACTGTTTCAAAACGTCCCACGTTGATCAACAACGCCACACACCATCGACAGTGTCAACGAAGTAATCGGCGGCATCGGATAGTGCTGCTAATTTGCAGTTGTACCCTTTTACAATTGTGGTTTCAAAGCAACAACATAAACACGTGCCAGGAAACACGCATTACATATGTGTCTTTCCTTAACAAAAGGCAGCCCAAGTTAAGAGCAAAAACTCTCACATTTCAAAAGATGCATCACCAAAAGATATTGAGATCAATAATGCAACCTGTTATTTTCATTCTCTTTGGTCAGGTCAGTCACCGACCTAATCCGCTGACCGTTACACACCAATCAACTACACCACGCACCATGAATGGTGGCAACAAAGAGAACGATGCGTCACTCGACAAATGGATACAGTTGTATGAATCCTGAGCAAACCGATTAGCTCAGATTTGTGAATGTGGGACCGGATAAATGGGTAGCCGACCCGCCATGGCTGCAAACACGACTTCGTGATGCCCCGTCAAGATACGGGTCGCTTTCACCCTTAATGATCGAACGACTTATTGCATTTTCAACTCCTAAATTAGCAAATCATCCATAAATGCAGTACATGCCTGCAAATATAATAATTTGCCCCGCCATAGTTACATGGCTTTAAATATAACAATAGCCATTCGCAAGTATTTCCCACATTGTATCTCCATCTCTCTCAAGGCACATTGATTCTCATAAAAAACCTGAACACCATAAAACAATCATGTCAAATAAGACAAAACAAAAACAAATCATATGAACATTATAAGCTGATAAGCTGGAAAATAAGCTAATCCAAACATCTTCAAATCATGCCATATGAAAAAGCCATAAGCTCAATTAAGCAAAACCAAAGTTTATAAAAAAACCTCTAAAATCAATTAAAAAAAACGAAATTAACAAAAACCCCAATTCATGACAAAACACTAATTTCAAAATTTAATTTTTCATATGTATAAGTCATAATAATTGCTAAACTTGAAAAAATAAGATTAAAAAGGCATATATGTACCTTTCTTCATGTTTTGGGATTTTGATTAGCCATATGAAAAAGCCATAAGCTCAATTAAGCAAAACCAAAGTTTATAAAAAAAACCTCTAAAATTAATTAAAAAAACGAAATTAACAAAAACCCCAATTCATGACAAAACACTAATTTCAAAATTCAATTTTTTCATATGTATAAGTCATAATAATTGCTAAACTTGAAAAAAATAAGATTAAAAAGGCATATATGTACCTTTCTTCATGTTTCGGGATTTTGATTAGCCTTAATCTTCCACATCTTAACACCATCATAACTAATCGAAAAAAAGGCATCACTCTTGATATAAGGCAGAAAGATAATGGATGGTTCCCCCAAAATGATACCCCAAATCTAACAATTACTTTAGATGCAGTAAGATTATATTTTTAGGTTCAGGTACCTAAATGAAAAACACACCAAATAGACTGCCACCCACCGTTTGGTTTGTGTCTCTGTGTGTGTGTTTTGTTAATGTGAAAGAGAAAAGGAGAACGAAACACGTACCCCAACACGTGTATGCAAAATGAGAGAGAAGAGAGAGACACAGAGGGAAAGATAAGAAACGGGTCACCCGAGTTTTTAATAAACGCATTGAATGACCTCGATTTGGTAATCCTGCCCTTTAGTATAAAAGTATAATAGGAAAATTAAAAGTTGAGTGCTTTTGATAGTAAAAAGTGGTAAGTTGCATGACTTTTTAGATTATTAACCCAAAACTAAAAATACAAACCATATGAATTGAAACACAAAAGTGTATTTTGTAGTTCTTTAGCTAATTGTATATACTAGACTTGTACGTGTGCATAGAGACAAAGTTTTATAGCGACAAATAGTTATAGTTGAGATATTGTTGTTAAGTGTTTCGTTTAACGTTTAGCAATTAACGTTGGCAAATATTCATCATCATCCGAGATGACAACAACATCATACCAACTCTATTTTAATAAATTAGAATTGAAATATGAATCGGGATTGAGAACAAGATTGAGATAAATTTGTATAAAAAGAAAAAAATAGTAAATATTGAGTAATTTTAGAAACAATGATAGTTTTTTAGAAACAAAAACTATTTTTAACGCAACAATTTTAAAAATTATTTTTAATAAGATTTTTATATGGTAAAATAGTATTTAAGTTTTAAAGAAATATTTTAATGATTAAACATTACTCACTTTTAAGTTTTATAAAAATTAAAAAGAAATATTTTTGTATTATATGTAGTAGAGATATTTTTTGACATGAAAAACTAATGACTCTTCAGGTTGGGTTCTCTATCAACATAGTGGTTCTTGTTTGACTTATTCAATGGATTTAAGTTCATTATTGAACAGGAAGAAGCACTTGTTTGGATAATGAAGATGATATAGTATCAATTGAACTTGACAATTCCCATTATGCAATTAAAAGCACCCGTGCAGATGTTACGTCTAAGTACCAAATGGGAAATCTTGAATTTTGATGAACCATCAAAAGGTGCCTAAATGCTCAGACCTAAACTGGTAGCTAGAGGAAGATATAATATGATAAAGAAGAACATATAAAAGAAGAATATGTTTGGAAAAGAGAATAAAGTTCTACTCTGGTAGACGACTTGAATATAAAGGATGAAAATACACATATGATCGTCGGAATCGTAGATATTACCTTTTTTTTATATATTGTAGGATTGTGAATTGAACCGTAATCCTTATTATCAATATCAATGGGTATAAATACAGTACAAAGATTGTTCTAGACTCGGGCTTGAGCCCGTTACAAATACAAATACCAATAAGTGATAAATACGGGCTAACACTCCCCTGCAGTTGGAGCGGGAGGACAACGGACGCTCAAACTGGATCGAAATTCCTCAAATAAAGCTGAAGATAAGCCTTTGGTGAAGATATCCGCAAACTGATAACGAGTAGGCACATGTAGCACTCGGACTTGACCAGCAGCAACCAAATCACGAACAAAATGTATGTCAATTTCAATATGCTGTGTACGCTGATGTTGAACCGGATTGCATGATAAATAAACAGCACTGACATTATCACAGTAAAATATATAGTTAGGGGTTGTTTACTTTTTGCTTAATGACCCATTTGGTAACAATTTCTTTCCCAAACATGAAAACTTGATGTTTCTTTTTTGCTT
>BQNB010148073.1:0-16351 GCA_026074375.1 Tanacetum coccineum | reverse complement strand
AGAAAACTTACCAAAATGGCGTGATTAGTTCGGTTTAGACGCAAGAAAGGAATACCCAAAACTTTATCTATCAACTTGCGTTTAACCAATATTAACCCACTATCGATCTTTTTAACCCCGTTCTTGATAAATCTTCAAACCCAAATGTTTCTTGTGTTTCTTGTGCTCGGCGAAAACAAAAGGAAGAAAGGGAGAGGATATTTTGTTTATGTACCAAGGGTGGACAAACCAATCTAAATTTTAGCCTTGTTGTCCCCTCCCCCTTGTACACGTCCAAAGGGTATCCAAGGGAGCTCGAGTTCTTCTTTTCGTGTCGGGATTGCTTAAAAACTCAATTTTCATCTATTTAAAACGTCAACCAAACTTAGTTATCATTTTCATTGCGTTTAAAATCATTTTTCCATAAACCTAGGTTATTCATACGACACCTATCACATTAAATTGCTACAAAAATCCATTTTGAGCCGTTATCGGCCGACTCCGGACCAAAAACATGAATTTTTGACAAAACTTAACCGAACCTTGCTTATCCATTTAAAAAACACTTCAAATCACAAAATATAGCTTGACAACTTATATTCACCCAAAATTTCACCTTTTTGTGACTGTTACAGTCTTTTACCGAAATTCACAAAAACAACCATTTTTCTGATAACTTCCCAGTCTCACACTCACAATTTACGTTTTAATTCAATGTTATTTCATTATTATGAATTTATTTTAATAAATAACCCATTAACACATTCCCAACTTCATTAAATCTCCACACTCGAATAAACTGTCGTGCCGGTACGCGCTGCGTGACGATTTTTCGCTAAACGCGGGAAAACTTCCCGGAAAGCACAGAAAATTCCAAAACCACTCTAAAACAGAAAAAACGAATCAAAAGTGATTCATTTACGAACTCAAAACTCCATCAAATTCTCGGTTAAACACAAACCGTTTTACGCAAAAATAGCCAACAGAAGTCAACTTTTTAGCTTTCATCAGGAAAACTGACAAGATCGAAAGACTTCAAAATACATAACTATAATATTTTATAATACTTAACCCTGGAAATATTATCGGTTATCACAAAGGCAATACGTCGTATTCAAGCTATATGGAAATAAAATATTCTGGAAGATATCAAACGTGGTCCTTACTCCAAAAAAACCCCGATACGCCATATCCAAGACTTTGGATACGTTGTATCGACCATATTCCAGACCCTATAAATAGAAAACTCAAAAATGAGTTTTAAGTGTGCTAAATCATATTCTCGATACCTAAACCATAAAAGTCGATTTTTAAAGGAGAAAATGAGCAGAAGAGGTCGATCAATGCGATTAATTCCATAGGAGACAACGTGTAATTTCTTATACTTTTGTAATCGTTTAGTTTTTGGTATCATTCGTTAACTCGGTTAGTTTACCTTGGCTAAATCATTACTTTTGTATTAATTATGACGTTTGAAGGCTAATAACTTCGGGTATTAGCCATTGTTATGAAGATCTTAATGTTTGGCTTGTTTATCTCGATTTCTTAATTTATCGTTGATTGCTTGTTTATGTTTATCAATTTATACTTGTTTACATGCTTTTGTATGCTCAACTGGATCTAGTGATACAGACCAAGTAATATTAGAATGTCGGGATAGCTACATCCTTATAGTGATTTTAATCTAGATCAATGGGATCACAATTAACGACCTATCTTTGCCCTTTAGTGGTGAGTTCGTTAGACCATAAGGTAACCTTGGTATCAACACAGTATGTTCTGATTAATTGGTAAAAGACTTGGTTAGTGGACTTACTAATGTATGTATTGCCATTAAGCAGATGTTGGGTAAAGTTCTTTATGAGCTATTACGGTTTTTTAAACAAGATCACCATGCTTTAATCCTAAGATAGATTATAATCAGAAATAAGTGCTTTAGCGGATGCGTTTTTTTAATGTAACAGAAAATTCTACGTGTCTAGGTCTTAGGAAGAAATAATGCCTAAGTCTTCAGAATGATCTGCCTCTTCAAGAGAAGTAATCATTGAACTAAATAAACAAACCAACGTTTTGATTGGATTAATGATGGTTAATACAGTTTTCTTATATTTGGCTAGACCGCTCTTTTATCTTTGTTTTAATGTTGCTTGCGTTGTGTTGTAGTGTCTTGAATTGATTTTGGTCACCACAAAACCTGTGCGAGTCTCTCAGGCTGGAAACCCCCCCTTATCCATTGGATTTAGGATTAACATAGGTTTAACATAGAATAGACTAACTTAGATTAGAAAAACCAAAGTATAAATAAATTGAAAGTGTTTCTCGCTCTTAGTGATCGACACCCTACTTACCACGAAACTCCCATCGATCGGGTACACTGCCCGTAAAAGTGTTATTTTAGGTAAAGTTGAAAAAATATAAATTTAAAACTTGAAAGTATAAAATATACCTACACGACAACACACATCATTGGCTTGATGTGGACATAAATTTCCCTATGAAAAGTTTTCACCATTGTTAATCTCTTTAAATGAAACTAAAAGAGGACTTTTGTCCAACACACATGGACAAGTAGCAACTCGTGTCAATCCATCACTCTTTTGTGTTTGAACCTGCTTGGTTCACTTCTGAAATCATTGCAATGAAATCAGATATTATTTTTCACACAGAAAAATTAATAGGATACTTAATCCCGAATTTGCACAAAAATATATTCTTTCTACTCGAAATAAAACTAGGCAGAAACGCACTCCGCACAAGTTTTATAGTTGATTATGACAAATAAATCCAAATTATTTTCTCCCTTATAAACGGTGTACACGGAATTGTTTTAAGATTGTAGGAAATAGTACACCGTTTATATATAATTGACAATTACAATACTCAAGGAAGAAATAATTCAATATGATTTTGAAGAGAGTGAAACATATCCTCCATCAATCTCTTCATAGTCTGTAAGATAGGACATGTTCCCTGTCATGTGCCTTGAGCATCTACTATTAATCACTCCTTGATCTTGTAAATCCATTTGTGGATTGCCATGCACATTAGTTAAGAAAATCAGTTTCTTTTGGGGACCCAAGCTATCACTGACTTAGATCTGCCTTGTGCATCAAGATAATCAAACTTTTTCTGGGTGATTGATGCAACATTGTGTTTGGAAACATGGTCTAAAACTTTAATCTTTGGTTTCCACACTCAACAAGCTAAGGCCTTAACAACATTAACATTATTTCCCTTAACATCATTAACTACTGCATTTGGCCTAACATTATTAACTACTGCTTTTGGCTTAGCAGCATTAACTACTGCTTTTGGCCTAACTGTATTAACATTTTTATCCTTGACAGTATTAACTCTCTGATTAAAATTACTATTTTTAAGTGTTTTATTCTTATGAATGGGCCTCTTAACAGTTGAATGTGTTATTTTAGAAAGATATGACATTGGTCTAGCACTATTCATTGTTATTTTTGGGTAAGCAGTATTAACTTATCTGGCAGTATTAAGTGATACTAGGCTAGACTTCATTAGTACTGCTTTTGGAACCATGTTCTTTTTAGGTCAAGGGTGAGTCTTTTTGGCAAAATTCTGATGATTCACCCTTTTAGCATTGTTCCAAATAGGTTTTGTATTTTGAAACTGTTTTTTATTCACCTTTTTACAATCTACCTGCAAGTGAACAAAACTTCCACATACATAACAAGCTTTATTAAACATCTCAAAATTACTTCCAAATATTTGAGACATCATATTATTCTACTTTCTTTGATTATCTCTAGGAGTATGAATGATTTGCCTATTTTGCTTAACATTATTGACAGTTATCCTAGCAGTCTTTTCTTGCTGTTTAGGTTTGACAAACTCTATCTTAACAAAACTAGGCTTAAATGTTTTCTTTTCAATCTTAGTCTGAGGCACATCATCTTCCTTATTATTAGACACCCAATCCTCAATAATTGGAGCACCATTATTCTTCCTAACTACTTTAGGCTTTGCTTCACTAGACTTAGCTTTACTTTTCTCAACTATAGGCTTAATAACTATAGGCTCACTTGTAAACTCTTCTATACCAGAGAATGATAGATCAGGTTTTGGAGGCATAAAGTTTCCTATATAGGGAGGTGGAACAACATTATACCCTAAACCTGTTTTGCAATTATCAACTATCTAATAGTCTATTAATTTGCTTAAGTTTTTAGATAAATTCTTAAAATTTTCTACTGTTAGCTGAATTTCATCTTTTTGTTTTTGAGCCAGTTTCAACTTCCTTCTAAGCTCTGTAATTGCTACTTCTCTTAAATGAATCTCACATTTTAAGACCTTGACATCTTCCTCATAAACAGACTCATTTTTCTTATAGACTAGAAGTCTTGCTTCTACAGACTCTAAACCTATTTTTATAAGCAATAACATTTAACTTAGATGTCCTTAAGAATTTTAACAGTTGTTTATTTTGTTCTTTAAGAATTTTAACATTTTCCAAACAAGATGAAGAACAGTTTGAATCAGTAGATACCTCAGAGTTAGAACTTGTAAAAGAGTAAGCCATGAGTGCAAAGTTAGTTGAACCTTCTTCTGCTTGATCACTCCAATCATAACCAGAATCATCAAAAGACACCAAAGCATTAGAAGTAGTTATCTCCACTGGCACAACCCTTCTTGTGTTCTCCTTATTCCTGTTTTCTTGGTTCCTTGGAGCCCTACACTCCCTTGCAAAGTGTCCCTTTTTGTGGAAGTTGTAACACTCTACCTTGGACTTATCAAACCCAATGGTCTTATTACCATTAACAGTAAGCTTTCTTCTAGTGTTCTTCAAGAATATCCTTGCCCTCATTGTTAGTATAGCCATCTGCTACCTTATGTCCATCTCTTCTAAATCATCAAGATGAATATTTTTTAAGTCCTTATTGTCAAGTTGTGGACTATTTGGTTGACTTACAAAGAAAGCACAGATGATAGCATCACTCAAATTGTCAATTATTGTTGAATTAATAGCAGTAGCTTGAGTGCTAGCAATTGTAGCACCATGAACAGTATTAACTGCTCCATTTGTACTGCTGTTTGCAGACACGAAGGCTATGTTTTGTATGTTTGTGCTTGAGCTTGATGTCCCTTTAACCTTTGGTTCATAGATTTTCAAATTGTTGTAAAGATCATCCATGTTTAATATATCTATCTTAGGCTTTTTCCATCATACAATGGTATGTGTGTTCTATTCTAGTGATAGACTCTTTTGATTCACATCTTCTTGTGAGATACTTTCACCATGAATCTCCAACTGACTGATAAGCTTTTGAAGCCTATCAAAGGTTTGATCTAACATCTTTGTGCTAGATGTAGTAAAATTTTCATACTGCTGCTTTATAAGATTCCTCTAAGTCTTTTTAGTAGCAGCATTCCCTCCAAACCTCTTCTCAACAGCCTGTAGCAATGAATTGGCATCTTTGATGGAGTTAAACTTTAATTGATGTTCATTAGGGATGCCCATCAATAAAGTGCTTCTTGTCTTCAACTCTAACCTTTTGTGTGCCTTTTCTTCAACAGTTGTAGGAGCAATTGTAGTCTCAACACCTTCAACAACTTTTGTTATTGGAGGTGCATTACCATTCTCTATGACTTCCCATAGAGAATAATTAATCATCTGGATGTACTATTCCATCCTCATCCTCCAAAGCTCATACTCACCTGGTTTGAGTATAGGAACTTTTAATGTAGCCACCATATGTACTGAGTCTTGATCCATGTCTTCTTAACAAAGTTTCTCAAAGCAACAAGCTCTGATACCACTTGTTGATCCCAGTTAACTTTTAATGATCGAATTCCTTAAGATTGTTTAAGGTTTAGTTATGCTAGATAAATCTAACACAACTTAGTTTAAGAAACTTTGTTTGATAATACTAAAGATTATGCGGAATCTAATCTTTAATATAAGAAGAATTCTTCAGTAACACAAAACAATATAATTTCAACAATAAAAGCTCAAATATTGTTGTTACAAATAATACGAATACTCTCCTAGTATTAGGGTTACAAAACCTTAAAGCTATGAATTATACGACTAAGATACATAAAACTCTATGCCCTAGGACCTCCTTTTATACACCAAGGAGTCCTAGTCGATTTACAATATATTACTAAAACTTAGATTATGTTCAAAGATCTATTCTATAAATAACAATCCTTATCTCATAAGTAATCTTGATCTTTAAGCAATCTTTATCTTTCAGTAGTTGTAACTTTATACCAGCAGCATTAAATCTTAACAAGCAGTAGTAACTTATACACCAACAGCATTAACTGTGTACACGCAGTAGTAACTACTTAGAATATTTTGTTCAATCTTCACCAGTAGTACTAACTTTACTCTAGCAGTACTAACATATACTAGCAGTACTAATATACACTAGCAGTACTAAGTTACACTAGCAGTAGTAACTATGAACTAGTAGTGCTAACTACTTAGAATATTTTCTTTAGAGTTAATGAACAACACTAACTTTAGCTTAGCAACAGTAACACAAACCTTAGCAGCAGTAACTTCAAGATCATCATGAAGTATTTTAATCCCAACAATAACCTTGCTAGAATCAAAGTTATAGAAACCCTAATGAACAATCTTAAGCTGTGGGTTAAATGGAAAACAAAAGAGAAATTTGATTAATATTGCTACTAAAATGTGTGTGTTAACTCTTCCTAGGATCTTCTATTTATAACCAAGGTATTAAGCTAAACCATTTGCAAAAGAAGAAGTCCAAAGATGGTTTAGTGGTAAAGGTACAAAAGATGTAAGACCTCTCATCCTCCCTACGAGGAGGGTACAGTTTGGAGGAGGGGGAAAGGACACATGATGTGCTAATTTATGGAGAGTTAGAGCTTAAGGTACTTGGTGTTGTTTATAACTAGGTGAAAGTGACTTTAGTGGGGAGTTTAGGATTTATTAAGTATTTACAATCTTTGTATAACCATCCATGTGGTTTAATGGTGTAGAAATGTTTTAGTTTTTGGGTATCGGGTATAATAGTAGGAATTTGTTGAAGTATAGATGGGTATTGGTGCTTCCGTGTATGCCTAAATATATTTTATTGTGAAACGTAGACGTTTTACGTAACCGATAAAAATAAATTATGAATAGTTATAAATTATCCTTGTAATAATTATATAACACTTGCTTGACGTAAACTTTTACTTGTTTGATGTCCGTTTACATTGAATGTTGATTTTTAGTTTACGCAATTTAACTAAACGTTAAAAATTAAGTGAACACGCAAAAGTTTAAAATAAATAATTGGATATTTATTGACGTAAAATGACATGAAAATGCATATTGTTACATATAACCTCTTCATCACTAGAACAATAAGCATCACTTGAGTCACTAGATTCATAACCATACCATTTGAATTTTATAACCCATAGGATCATACCCAACGTGCTTTGTATACAAATCTACTACCCATTTGCTTTCATACCCAACCTTTTAAATTCTTGAACATCAGCATCATTTTTTAGGTTACATAATCCCTGTGCTAAGGTTTTGCCTACTCTGCAATAATACAAAATAAAGATTGGGGCATGAACTAACTTCCTAACAAGTTCACGCAAATCAGCATACGAAATTCCTTCAAAGTTGATGTCAGTTATTTGCTTTTAATCACCATTGATATAGGAAAAGGGATGTGGTGAGAAAATCCCATCATGATTTAGGTTGATAGTAAAGCTATGATGTTTATCAACTTTACCTAAAATTATATCAACTTTACCTAAAATTAGGTTAAAACAAATTAGCATTCAATTCAGCAATTAAAACAAAACTAATACTTAATGTTGGTGATTAATAACTATACCTTTAGTGATGGTGAAGTTTGATTGATGTAATTAACAAACGGGCATTGGATTGTCAAATTAGGGTTTATCAGATATAATTGGGGGGAAAGTTATGACTAAAGTGTAATTTGGGGTATTTATATGGGTTTGACTTTGGTAATATGTGGGGCGAGGTGGAATAAGTCGAGTTGAGATGCCATTTACGTGGAAAAAAGAATTAAAAAAAGAATTTATCCGGGTAAGAAATGTGACGTGTCGATCATTTTAATTTTTTAACCGGTGAACACCGGTACCATTTGACATATTTGGTATGTTTAAAAATAAAAATAAAGTTTGGATGGTTATAATGAGAGTTTATATTCCATTTTGCCTCAGTCAGAAAAAATGGAAAGTATGTTGGTAATGGCTTTAACCCTAGTTTCGTTTCTCAAGTTTTTATCTATACTACATATAAAGCAAATTAGTATCTCACTCTTCATTCAATGCAAAAAAATTAAGTAATACAAATATTGATGCACAATGTACAATCTTTAATACAACATTTCAGTACAACTTTTTGCAACAATTAAGTAATTTAATGACAAAAAGATTAAGTAATACAAGAAAAGAAGCACATTGTATAAGCTAATTCTTTAAACTTAAAACATTAAAAATTAATTATCACAACATTCAAAGCACAAAATGTAAACTAATTAAATATACTAATTAATATTATTTCTAAAACACCCCTAAAATGAAATACACATGTTATTATAGATGTTGTACAAAATAATAAGCACGTGTGATCGTACACATGGTTTTGAAACCGGACCGGACAAACTGGCTTAACCGAGAACTAGAGTTGCCACCGGTTTGGCTAGGCAATAAAAGTCGTCCAAAAATGAACCAGAAATGACCAGTTGGAATCAGTAAAAATAGGTGAACCCGACCAATGAACATTTTATTTTTGTTGTTCTCCGGTTAATCAGTTTGTCAATGTTATTTTGTTGGTGGCTAGACTTTAATCACATGTTACCCGTCGTTGCAACGTGCGAGTACCTGCTAGTTACAAATTAAGATAAATAAAAATAAAACTTGTGGTCAGTCTTTCATATTTTGTGATTTTTTATTTTTATTTCAAAAAATTCAAACAAATGAAAATGTTCATGGAAATGCCTACAAGGTTCTTGATAAAATGTTTCAAGGGGTTTTTTCTTTAGTTTAAGACTTTTAAGGTGTATCATCAAAAGTAAATACTTATTTTTTTATGAAAAATGTAGAAGTATCAAATCACTTAACAAATAAGCAAGAAAGAAAGTCTACAGAGAGAAAGTGGGTTGTAAAATTTGGAGAGAGTTATTTATACCTATACTAGGGCCGGTCAACATAAGGGAGTCTTATGTTGACCCGATTAGCTTGGTAAGTTTCCAAATATTACGCTACGAGCTATTTTATAATATATTGGTAGTGACCGAGTCTTTTCTCGATTTCTAACAATCTCCCCCAAAGGGAGGTCACTCTAATTTATAAAAACTTAAGCTCTACATTCTATGAATGTCTTCAATCTTTGCTCGTATTCTTGTTTTCTTGATCTTTATCTTGTGTATCTTGATGTAGTAATCTTTAGACTTTTAGGCTTTTGCTTGTATCATTATCTTGACTTGTATGTGATCTTGAGCTTCTTGAGACCATCAACCAAGCATAATCTCTTTTCTCCATCTTGTAATCTTTGCCTTCTTGTGATCTTGTGACTTTTGGACCGACATGCTCATACTTTTCTTGATTTTGAAAGCTTGTGTAACCATCTTTCTTGAAATTATTTAACTTTAACACTTCATCACTTCATGGAAGACGTGCAGTATCATAGTAGCGAAAATTTCTTAAAATTCTTTAACTTTAATACTTTGTCACTTCAAGAAAAACGTATGGTATCAGAGTAGTGAAAGTCTTGAAACATGTACTTGAGCTTTCATGATGTCTTTACATATGTCAGTCAAGTATGAGCATGTGGTATTGACTTCGACTTGTCATCGGTTAACTACTGTCGCCGTCATGAAATCTGCATGAATGGGTTAGTGATAAACAACATATATGGACGAAAGTAGCTTTGTTACTTTGTCAAATACAGCTGTAATAACCATGATTCCCCGTTAATCAATATAAATACTACCTGTGATCAGGTAGAATTCCAAAGAATCTCATTGACAGGGTTTCACAGCTGCACTAGCCGTTCTCATTACCGGAGCGGCTCAAAGCAGACAACACGGTAAGAGTAAACCGGTGAGTTACTATCTTCCCGATTAAGTCGTCAATTTGTATTCAGCTTTCTAATGTCCAGATACCCTTGTGAGGATTCCAATAGACATAAGATTGAAATTTAATTTAGGAAAATCAGCCGGTGTGTTAAGATGCAAATAGTTTTTATAACACACCAATAGTTTTATCTTTTTCAAAATTCATTCGTCAATTCATAAACTGGACCGAATCGATATCTAGTATCACAAGTTCAATCTGTGTAGGATCTCACAAGTAACCTACCGCAAAGGTTGTTTGATGTTGGCTGTAAAAGGATTTCCATCATCACTGTGAATACTTTTAGGCATCACTCTGATGTTCTGGTAAAATCACAAGGATAACGCATAGGACTCTTGATATATTTCTTGTTTTCACATTGTGTGAATTAGCAAGCATATTTTGGATAAGTGTCCTAATGAGATTTATGGATGATCTCTTTTATGGCTCTAGACTCGATAATGCACTTAGGTTTTACTAATCGGAGGCTGGAACAGACTGTCACCTTTTTAATACCAACTAGCTCGGAGTGAGAAAGTCAATAGAAATGTGTTTAATCTCTATGAGAAATGAAACAAGAGTCTTTTGAGAGACCTTGAGTGGCTGGGAAGGGTTGTGCATTGCATCGTTGAGATCATGATGACTCTCTTTAATACCAAACAACAACTTAGTGTTTCTGATAACATATGTATTGACCCGGTTTGTGCTTAAGTGTAAGAAGGGCTCTTTCTTTTCACCCTTTATCTCTACATTTTCTTTTAATTCTTCAACCCCTTCAATGATTACCAATACTTCATCACTTATACCTTGTTGGGTTTGTTCCAGTGTTAGCTATGTCCTAGTCCGTATTATTCCCTTTTCTCACTTTACTCCTTTTTTCATCATACCTAAGGACTTCTATTCTATCTAATGGAATGTCCCTGGGTAGATCCCTCCGATTCTGGCTGGATCATAGGAATGAATACCTAATCTTAACCA
This sequence comes from Tanacetum coccineum, assembly GCA_026074375.1. Taxonomy (NCBI): domain Eukaryota; kingdom Viridiplantae; phylum Streptophyta; class Magnoliopsida; order Asterales; family Asteraceae; genus Tanacetum; species Tanacetum coccineum. Next base: position 5,299 of record BQNB010148073.1, on the reverse strand, counting down.
CCTTATAACTCTAATTAATTACAAACATGGTTGGTCTTTTGGTGTTCTTCTTAGCCTTAAAACCATTTGATATGCTCCCCCTCAACACGTGCATCGATATTCGAAAATGTTTAGCACATGAAGGGTGAAGCTTGCACTTGAGTCCTTAAAATCACATATTTAGCCATATATTTTAATTATATTTTCTCCCCTTATTAAAAATGCCAAATCTCTTGATATTTTAGATGTTAATTGATTCAAATATTAATGCTTTCAGAAAAAATGGTCCAATTATTAACAAGCCGTATTAGGAACATTTTTAATACTCCCCCCTTAATTTATGAGGGTATTATCTGTATATATATAGTGTTGAGTACGTTAATTTGAATTTTTTTGAATTTATTGAAAAATTCTATAAAATTCATACTCAAACACTATTTATATTGCCTACTATTATAAGTCTATACTACATATTCATATTATTCACAAGATAAGATTTTAAGATTGGACCTGATGATTAAACGGTACACGTCATTAGTTTGTAGTACATCTCGACTTCCCGAGCACCAACCAATCGCTCTAGATTTCTAATGATTCACCTTTCACACATCTGCTTATCAATCAGATCGACCATATGCTTCGATCTCTTTTTATCTATGGCCGTCCACTTTCTCCTTGACATCTCATCGTTGTATCCCAAATGAAAATCGAGTATTCTGTGATGAAGCTTGTCCTGAACTTTCTTAAGTGTCCCGTCTGAGAACTTGTATAGCTCATCAGCCCGCATCACTCATTTTTGTTTAACCAAGTCTTCATAGATTACCCCTGGTGGTTTGTATGATGGAGTGTAGAGTTCTTTGAATTCGATTTCAGGAAAGGTCTATTGAGGTAGAGTGATGTTAAGCTTCTTTTGGTAACTCTCTACGCCAAGCTGAAGATCCTCGACTCGACGTTTGATGATGAGACTTCTTATGAACATACGAAAAGACACAATAAAGTCAACAATGTCACTTTCGTTGAGATGGAATAGCTTGTGTTAAATAGCAAGAACCAGCATGTCTTCAATGGTCGTTCATTGTAAGATCCGACGAAGTCCACCTTCCTTTAAACATGCAGTGCTATCGATCAGCTCTAGTCTTGCAGTCAGAGTTGTAGAAGTAGTTCCTGCCTCCATTTTATCACAGAGAATTAGATCTAGTATGTGTTGTTTGTTTCTTCTTATTCAAAGCTTCACAACAAGCTCTGATACCACTTGTTGATCCCAATGAACAGATCTTAAACTCCTTAGCTTGATGTAAGGTTTAGTATCCTTGGATAAATCCAAAGGTACTAAGATTGAAACTTTGAGTGTATGATATAAACTATGCGGAATCTAGTTTATACCACTAAGAAGAATAAAGAAAAAGTATGTTTGAGATACAGAAATACAACCAAAACAATAAGCTTCAATATATTAATACGAACACTCTTTGACAGTGTTAGGGTTTACAACCTTGAAGCTATGAATACTATGAAAGACTGATATGATGTGATGTTATATTTCTAACTATGTCGTAGGGTTCCTTTTATACACTAAGGAAACCCTAATGGGCTTACAAAACGCGTACAATGATAATGCATATCTATTCCTAATTTAACTCATGCATATCATAATAGCAGTACTAACTATATAAGACTAACAGTACTAACTATATAAGACTAACAATACTAACTATACTGGCAGTACTAATAAAGTACTAGCAGTACTAACTAATATAACTAACAGTACTAACTACTTAGTCTATTTTCTTCAATCTTTAGCAGCAACATCAATTTTGAACCAGCAATAGTAAATTAGCACCAGCAGTAGTAAGTCAGAATTCCTAACAATCCTCCCCTAAACTTGATATTTAATTGTCAATCATCAAGTTTCTTCACTGTAAGGTCCATAAACACCAGGAGGATGTATCCAAACACTTTACTACTCTTCAAGCAATGATTTAATGAACTTGATAAGCTCAAATGCCATAGTACTTTCTTCTTCAGCTTCTAACTGCAAGTTCAGCATCTTCTCCAGTAATTCCTTGATCAGAGGGTACTTTTTCTCCACTATCATATTAATTTCCATGAGTGTACCATCCATAAACATAGTGTGAACTCCACAACTTTCATACAATTTCCATCTCAGCAATTTCCAATCTAGTTGATTCATCTATAGTTCATCTTTTTCATCTGGGTCAAATATCATCCTTAGATCTTACTAAAGCAACAAATCATGTCCTTTAAGAGGATGATCTTGAAACCTTTCCTAAAATAACCTTTATAGATCATTCAAGTCTTTCCTGTCAAGTCTTCTTAAGAAGGCTTATGTGTCTCCATGATAGCTTGAACTTCCATCAGCTCTGGTTAATTTGTAAACATACATGTCTTTTGCTTCCATCTTTCCCAGCAACTGATATTCCCAATTCATAATTGGAAATTTTCTGGATAGTGGCTCATAGTCCACTTCACTATCATCATTAGAAATTATCTTTAAACTTAACCTAAGTTCTTCCTTCTCCTTCTCATACTCTGCTGCTTCTTCTTCTGTAACATCCTTTGTAGATTTCATCACTTTTGGTTTCTTGGGTGACTTTTGTGTTGCATATGATCCTGCAACTCTTTTCAATCTTTTACTTAGCTTCTGAGCTTCTTTCTCTGAATCTATTGGTGTAAAATCTTGAATCCTCTTTTGTTGTCTTTCATACAACACCTAGATTTCTTCATAAGACTTTCCTTTTAGCTTACTGTATTTGTAACCACCCATGTTCTTTAGATAAGTCATCATAAGATTCCTCAAATGTGTTTTAGTAGGTGGTTTGTTTTTTATTGCCTCTACTCTTTTAGCTGCTAATTGTTTCTTTCTTCGTTCAAAGAATTTTGCTAATAACCTGGCCCTTTCTTCAATTGTATAATTCTCTTGTTCTTCTTGTGTCATTCTAGTAGCCAGTCCATAATCAGCATCCATCCTTGTCTGTACCTCATCAAACATTTTAGATATTGCAACCTTAGAAGCCTCTTCATGTCTTTCTCTTTCTACTCGGAGTTCTTTATCCAATTCTGCTTGAAGTCTTAAGGCTACTTCAACATCTCTTCCCATCTGTGCATCACCTTGAACCTTTTTCTTTGTCTTCTCTATAGATTCAGTCTCTTGTAGAATACCTTTACCTTTGTCTTTAGGATCAATGGTTGGAAGAGGTTGAAGTGTAGTTATTGATCTGACAGGTCTAGAAGAGTCTTCTACATCTTTAATAACAACTCCTTTCTCCTTAGCTTTCTCTTCCTTCATCTTTATCAAAGTCTGAGCCATAGCCATAGTAACATCCTCATCATCAAAGACTGTTGTTGTTGTAGGAGGAGTCCTTAGTGCAGCAGTACTAACAGTTTCAGGAACACTGGCAGTACTAACTCCCTCACTAGTAGTATTAACTGTTTTTTCAGTATCAAGAACTTCTGTGTCACCACTTCCTTTCACAACTTTTGTATCATCAACACCAATCTTTCCTTGGTTATCTACATCTTTATCTTGAACAAAAGCAATTCCTTCATCCACCAGATCATCAATATCATCAAAAGCATCTTCTCCAAACTATAATTGAGTCTTCAAATGTTTCCTCTCCTGTTTGGATACATCCTTCTTACCCAAACTCTGTCTCCTGGAGGAACCAAATCTGAATGGATGATTCTTGAGGATTCTTGATCTTTGTCTTTGTTCTAGCTTAGTGACTCTGCTCTTCAAACCATCAATCTCCTTTGCTTGAGCAGTCTTTACTTTCTCTAGATCAAAAACCCTGTGAGATAGATTGGTAACCAGATCCATAAATTCATTGAGTTCAAGGCTACCCTCATCACTTCCAGGTGTGTTAACTCTTGGGAGAGGTGAATCATGAGGTATGTTTGGTACATGATCCGTCAATTCAATTTGATGTTCCATGTTGTCCTCACCACTTCCAAGTGTGTGACCTCCTGAGAGAGGTGGATCACTGGACAAGTTAGATACACCCTCAGACCTAGAATGAGCTTGCATGCCCCCTATGGTTTCTTGGTGCTAGGGACCACTACCTGAACCAAGTTCTAAGAAAAATGGTTCATTAAGTGTTGCCGTGAATTGGGTCTTATTGATGTTACCACTAGCATTCTCTGCCTCTAAGCTAGAAGCAGTAGTGGCAGCCCTTTCCACACTATCAAACATATCCTCATTGATAGCCTCATCACCAACCTTATTAGGAGAACCACCAGACTGAGGTACCTTAGTATTCTGACCTCTTTTGGTTCTCCTATACATGTTAGGGTCTTTTGGTGGTTGTGATGTGATTGGTTGGATTCACACCGTAAATATATATAATATATAGTAAAATATAAAATATATAAATAAGTGTAAAAACCAACAAGATCAATGATACCGAGAAGTAGTATAGAGCTTTCCCGGGTCGTTTATCCCCAACGAGGCTGGACTGGTAAATCGATACGATCGAAGATTTGAGTTTGAAGGAAGGAATGAGTTTGGGAAGTTGAAAAAGTCAAATTAGATGATAACAAACAAAAACGTTTAAGAAAAACCTAAAAATTATGAATTTAAGCTAAAAAACGAGAGCACGAATCCCGAACAAAAGGGGGAAAACCTAAAATCTTTAAAAATAAACCTACGAAGAAATTTTTGCTTCTAAACTACTCTAGGGATCAAATAACGAAGAATGAAAAAGACTAGACCGAAAACGGAGTTCGTTTGACCCAAAAACGAGTCAAAACAAAATCCCGTACCCGGACCCGTTCTTTAAAAGATGGAAAGTTGTAAAAATGACCCTATGAAAAATTTTATATTTTTCCTACAAACTAGATGACAAAAGAAAATTTTCTAAAAAAGCAAAATATTTTTTTGATAATTTTTGTATTTTTTATGAATTAAATAAACTTTTAACTAAATTAAATTATAAAAAATATTAAATGATTACAAAAAATTCTGAAAAATTTACAAAAAATACTAGACTTTGTAAAGATCCTACGAAAAATGAAAAACACCAAGTTGCTTAACAAATAAGCCCCGAATAAGCTGTTTTCAGCTTATAGGCTTATTTGGCAAAAATGTGTATAAGTATTATAGCCCTTGAGTCTTTAACGAAAAAGACCCAAGGGCGCAGTGGTAGAGTGTGTGAGTAAAGAGGGGATGTATCGCTTGGTCCCGGGTTCGAGTCTTGCTCACCCGGGCCAAGTGTCTTCCCTTTTTTTTTTTCCTAAAGTCTAGGGTAGAAGTTGTACAAAACTAAACTAAAGGGTAGGCGGGCAAACTATTAACAATTTTCAC
>BQNB010148072.1:808-16352 GCA_026074375.1 Tanacetum coccineum | reverse complement strand
AACTTCTGGTTTGCTCCATTGGTTGAGGTGCTTGTTTGTGAACTTGCAGACCCAGGTTCAAATCTTGCAAAAGACATATCTTTTATAAAAAATCTGAAATTTCTAATATATAAAAAAAATAAAAAACAAAATTTACAAAATAAAAATAAAAAACAAAATTTGAAAAAAAAATAAAAAAAACTGATGACATGGCACATGGACTTATGACATGGCGTTATGATGTGGCATAAAATGGTCAAATGACTCTTGTTATATATAATGTAATCTCAAAAAACAACTTTTTAAGCATGACATATTTGTTTTTTAATTATCAATCACAACTTCTGGTTTGCTCCATTGGTTGAGATGCTTGTTTGTGAACTTGCAGACCCAGGTTCAAATCTTGCAAAAGATATTTTTTATAAAAAATCCAAAATTTCTAATATATAATTTTTTTTTTTAAAAAAGCATTACTTAGCATATCAAAATTTAGAATAGATATGCGTGTCTTAGAGGGATTAATTATCAATTAATTTGGAAAATATATGAAATAAATATGATATGGCATCATATGCGTATTGGTATGTGCTTAATTACACATACCATTTTCCATTTAAAACGAACTTAAAAGAATAAAAACATAACAAAAATACATTGTATTTGTATGTTTGCATTTGTATTGTGCAGGAAACGGATATCTCACAAAAAGACGAAAAACCAAGAAAAAAAGCGACAAAACAGGACACGAGATGGAAAAGTGTGTGAAGACGAAGCCCAATCAAAGTCAAGTCAACTCCGAGAAGAAAAAGCAAAGAAAAATATAACTTGAGGGGTCAAAAATGCCAAACCCCTAAGTTATATTATTATATAAACCACAACTACCAGAATTAACATGGTTGCTGACAGTATTAAATCTAGAAGCACCCGGGACTTAATTTTGAGTGCCGAATTAACATGCACACTACCAGATTAACATGTTGCTTGCCAGGTTCTTCAATCTAGAAGCACCAGGACTTACATTTGTAGTACCAGCATGAACTAACAGAACTAACATTTCCATGACCAGTATTAACATTTACCCTACCAGTTTTAATAGTGTTGCTAGCAGTACTAAGGTTGGGTCTAATGTTGTTTAGTTGTCAGGTCTGGGCGTGAATTGATTTGCTTTATTCACCCTGTTAGAGTTAGTCCAGCTGGTGTAGCTTGCCTAACATTAGTATGAACCACCCTTGTGCTCTTAAAAGCAGCTTCCCTTGCCATCTTTTTCTCATAATAGTCACAGTTCCTTATTCAACGTGTCTAAGACTTCCAAACAAACATGGTTTCTTTCAAAAGGAATTTCCTTATACCTAAGTCCCTTGGCATCCTGATTCCAATTCTGTCTGTTATTTGAAGGAATGGGTGAGGGAGTCACTGGTGTTCTAATTGGTTGCCTAGGAGTTTTTACATGCTGTACACAACTAGGGTCAACTGTTTGTTGAATGGTTTAGGCACTTATGGTTGAGTTCTTTGGGTTGGCTAATGGTACATGCTCATAGAAGGTATAGGGATAGGGTCATCATTGACTGAATGTCTGATTTCCGTTCCTTGTTCCCCATCACTGTAATAGATTGACAAGTTAAGTAATCAGTGAACTATGCATCGGACTTCGATAGGACTAGGAGATTGAGGTTTGAGGCCCATATTTACCTACTATACAGTGAATATCATGTCCTTCCTGTTCCCTAGGTATAATCACCACTTAAGAGGATGGAGGGGAACCTTGATATGATATAGTTTAATCTGCTGTATAGAGGGATGTCATAATTTCCTGCATCTGTTTCCCTAAAAGCAAAAATAAATATAAAAAAAAAAATACCCTTCTACTTATTTTACTTCCTCATAGCCTAGGGACCTCAGCATTTGATTTGATGCCATTCTCTAACCGATCTTAGAACAGTTGAGCTCATCCCACAATCAATTAGCTTCAAGATTTTTTAGTAGATGCAGACCAGAGTCAAAAATAATTTGTTTAAAGCATCTTTGTCTTTGACAGCTTTCATTTCCTATTCTTCTATACTTTTCAGCTTTTCATCTTTTTCAAAAATTTGATTGGCTTGAAAATTTAATTTTTCAGTTAAGGAAGATTGTTGTTTGTGGGAGGCTTTAAGCTGAGATTCTAATTTCTTAACAGCTAGCTTATGGGCAACTAATGCAGCTTCTTGGTCACCAAATTCAGATTGCAGTTCATCATACTTAGCTTGAAGTGCATTATATGAATCTAAACACAATTTAGAGCACTTGAATACCTTTTTTTCCCCATTTTATTCACAGTGAGAAAGCCATTAGAGCATGATTGAGTTCTCACTCATCTGTTGTCACTGCTCTACCAATGATTCTGACCTTCATCAATGGTCATCAAGCTTCTTTTTCAATTTGCACTGGCTTGAAATTCTGCCTTTTACATCTTCCTGCCTGTGTACCTTATTTTGAACTTCTAAACTTTGCAATCCCTTGCAAAATGCCCTAGTATTTTGTGGCATTTGAAACATTCAACTTTTCTTGCGCTTATCAAATGCCGACATGCACTTTTTCCATCCACTCTTGGCATTCTGCCTGTCTTCTTGTAGAACTTCTTAATCTTTATGGCTAGTCATAGCAATTCTGCCTAGTTTTTTCATCTCTTCCAATCCATATGGAAAACATGTTTTATCCTAAGGTTTAAAATCTCATATAGTATCACATAGCATGAATATAAGATAAAGTAGAAAAATTAACAAATTTTGAATTTTGGTGCCTGGCCTGGTGAGTCACAAATTTGCCTAAACAACCTACAAATCTACCATATGGTGGATCTGTGGATCGTATGTTCCTCTAAAAACAATCAGACTTGTAATTTGCAGCCAAAACCTAAAAAAGCTAGCATGCAAGCATCACTATCTACTACCAAATAGTATTAGTGTGCTAGAATATCCGTACGACATAGCAAGATAAGTAAGTACGTAGTTTCAAGATCCAGTTTAAGCATGCAAATTTAAGTAGACAAGTTAATAATCAAGAAATATGATAATTAAACATGTAAATTGTTTCACAAACAAAGTTCCTTTCAATGACAACCCTTCTTCAACATCCTTGCAAAGTTGTGCCATGCTCTACCCAAGTTCTTGAACATCCCTCTTGTCTCCCTTTATTCCTTGGACATGTTTGGATCATGTGGAAGGTACCCTACCATAAGACCTAGGGGAAGTACTAGGTAAGTCTCCATTATCTGAAGGTGGTGATTCAGTTGATGACAAGGTTGTTAATTCAACACGCTTAGACTTTCCTACATTCCTAGTTCTTTTTAGAGGAGGCTTTTTGGGTTGTTTTGCCTTAAGGGAGTACATTTTCCTAGGGAAAAGTTTGTAACGTTCATCAAATTGGTGATTTTCCATAATTGCTTGAGTGTGTTCTCTATTTCCTATGGCGGAATAGATATTTTCCCTAATGATTAGTTCATAAGGTCTAAGGTGATCAAAGATCTCACTGGTTTCATTTTGGTTTGGTAATTTGTGGATGGTTTTTCCCTCTTTATCTACCTTTTCATGAATGGTTCTTTGATGAATTAGGTTTTAGATGTCATCAATAGCCGGTAGGCATGAGTTGTAAGGTGTAATTTGCTCAAGGGTTTTCCTAAGTTCATCAAGACCCCAAGCATCAGAGTAAATACAAATGTCTTGATTAGGAAGAGAGGTAAGCTCGGTAAATTGAGCAAGAGAGATGTTGAAACGATGATTGTGATGACGAATTGAATTGAAAGATGGTTGGAGGGGTCTCTATCTAGATGAAGGGTTTTGTAAAACTCATAGATAAACCTAGGACAAAATTTCTCATTTAGAGAAAGCAAGCAATCAAAACCTATGTTGGTAAATTTAGCAACAGAGTCATCACTAAGGTCTCTATAGAAAGATGGGTCAATGGTTCTCCCTTCATGAACATACCTACTCTCTAAAGCCCTATAGATATCCTTAAGTTCTTCGGTCATGTTGGGATCATTGTAAATTTTTGGAGCATAAGCACGTGTTTTCTTGTAATCTTGTTGGTATTCGCTTGACATTTTGGTACCTACGTGATTTATAGTGATTTCAATAAGGGAAAGTCATAGATAAAATATAATGCGATTTCTAAGTGTGTGTTTATATGGACATAATGTGGATGTGCGGTTTGCTTGACTCAAACAAAATAAAAATAGTGATAATGTTAGTAATAAGCAAACCTTAAGGCACAACCTATGTTTGATATTGTTCTATACGAATGAAACGGGAAATGCTTATGAATTAAGCACCTTGTATAATGATTTATGAGCCCTAATACATGAAGAAAACATTTTTCCGTTATATTAACAATGTAGTTAAACAACACTTGTTTTGAAAAAAAATATCCTAAAATTGAGGTTTTATTCAAAAATCATAATTTGGGATTTTTGGCGAAATTTGATTTTTGGCGAATCACATTAATTATGCATTCCATGTATCATAATAGTTATACATACCTATATCTTAGTCCTAATTGTGTGAAAATTGCATGAAAAATCAGAATCCCCAAATTATTTAATTTGTGTAAGATCGAAACCCTAGACACGAAATTAAAAAGAAAATAAGATGAAATCACTTACAATAGTAGTCTTAGATTGATGATTTGTTAATGATCTTTGTGATTAATTGCTCTAATTGCCTATTATTATGATTTAGTATAGAGGGTTTTAGTGTTTTGGTTCGTGACTGTGTTTGGATAATGATATATGTGGTCCCAATTTGTTTAAAAACTAGTATTTATTCGCGTTCCGAGACTCACGAATCTACCTAAATAGGGCATGGATCTCCCTAATGTGGATCCATGGATCGCAGGCTCCTTGTCATCTCAACCCTTGATTCTTGCTAATCATTGGATCCATCATTGGCACCGTTAGATTGATTGAGTGATCACACGGATTGCCAGCGTAGCAATCCGTGATTTGACCATCTTGTGCTTCTTTTATATGTATTTTAGTACAAAAATCCAGCCCTTTGTGTGTTTTCTTCATCCGCGTGGCATTCTCCTTGTGGGGTTTCCACCAATGAGAGCATTTCTAGACGTATAACTCTGCCATGTCAGTCTTTATTACTCGAATTAATGAGCCACATCCTCAATTTGATTTTACCCTTTGTTTTGAGCTCGAGGTTAAATGAAGGAGACGGTGAACAGTGGTAACTCCTTTTCCCGCGTGAAAAAACCTATACAAAAGGGTGTTTGACTTTTTCTTTTAACCCGGGTAATATACTTTGAACCATGGGTGTGTTTGGGCTCGGGATAATAACAAAAGGGTATTGGGCCGGTTTATGTGGTGTTGTTATAAGGGTTAACGGGTGTTAACTCTTTATAAATTAAAGAGTTAACACCGTTAGGGTTTAGGGACTATTTTTGCAATTTGGTTTTCTTTGAGGGACTGATTTGGGAAATTTGGGATTTTTGTCTTTATATGGTTGACCAAGGGTTGACTTTTGTTGTCCTTTAATAGCATTCTCCCGGCTCTTGTATTCTTTTTCCTTTCCCGTGTCCGTGTTTGTCCGGTTTTAACCATTTTCTTGCGATTTTTGCAATATCCGTACCTACACAATCACTTAGACAAAACAAGCAATATACACGCATTTTAAGCACAATTTTATCTTTTTAGGGCCTATTTTGATATAAAAAGGATATGTGTTTTCACACATATCACATGTGTCCAAAAATTTGGACAGAGTTGATTTTTAAGCAAATTGAGACAGGGTGTTGTGTTTTTGGCAATTGGAGTGTGTTATATATACTATTAGGAGTATGTGATTTAATTTTCGGAGTCGACGTCCAAGTTTTGAGCGAATCGTGCAACTTGTCGTGAATTTCCCGATGGAATTTTATCGTAGTCGATCCTACTAGGAGTGTGTTAACTTTTAGCATAAATTTGACCATTGCTAATAACACAAGCATTTATGAACATTTAAACTCAACAAAACATCATCAACACAAGTGTGAATTGCAATTCGATGCTTGTTCTTTTAACCTTTTTCAGTCGATTTCATAATTTCATGTATTGATCATACATGTAGAATTTGAAAATATCTATGGTCATTTTCTTGATATTTTCTTTATCTAGTAAAATTCTAATCTCGATTATGTTCATGATCGGAAGTTTTGTAATTGGAACTTGTAATGAGAATTAACATCTTTTGAATAATGATTAATTACTTCATTAGATTTTTGTTTACGATTATTTTTTAGATGATGGAGGATCACTATCCATGATGAGTTCAGTCATTCCTAATCCTAATCTTAAATAATTAAATACTTCACGTTTTAAATGCTTAGTTAATATATCGGCTATATTATCATCAGATGCAACTTTCTCGATAGAGATGTTGCCCTTTTGGACGTTATTGCGAAGAAAGTGGTAACGGATTTCTATATGTTTAGTTCTAGAATGTTGTACGGGGTTTTTACTTAAGTTGATAGGGCCTTTATTGTCGCACATAATCGGAACGTCGTCGAGGCGTATGTTGTAGTCGATGAGAGCTTGTTTCATCCATAGTGCTTGTTGACATGCCTTTCCGGCGGAGACGTATTCGGCTTCGGTTGTGGAGATAGCAAGGGCCGTTTGTTTCTTAGCGAACCAAGATGTCAAACAACATCCCATGAACGTACAAACGCCGCTAGTGCTTTTACGATCAACGTAATCGCCCGCGTGGTCGGATTCAGCATAAACTATAGTTTCTATTCCGGTTCCTTTCCCGTTCCTTTCGGAACCTTATCCTAAGTGACTGTTCCTCTAATATACCTAAATATTACGCTTTACAGATTTATATGGGCTAGTCTTAGGATTTCTGGGATACGAGACATAAGCAAACAATAAACATAATATCGGGCCTACAAGTAGTTAAAAAAGTAATATACCAATCATACAGCAGATAATTAAGCTATCCACGGAGTCGGCTTCATCATCCTTGGTATCCTTGATCTCCGTTGACATCGGAGTCTTGGTTGGTTTGGAATCTTCCAATCCAAACTTCTTTAACATCTCCTTGATGTACTTGGATTAATTGAAAAATATTATGTCTTCCATTTGTTTGATTTGATGACCCAGTAAAGAAGTTCAACTCACCCATCATACTCATCTCAAACTCGTCGTGCATGATTTTCGCAAAATCATCACACAGGTTTTGACTCGTGGAACCAAATATAATGTCGTCGACATATATTTGAACAATAATAAGGTGTGACTTTTATTTCTTAGTAAAAAGTGTGTTATTGATCATTCCCACTGAATACTCGTGTTTTATCAAAAATGTTTTTAGTCTATCATACCAAGCTTTAGGAGCTTGCTTAAGACCATATAAAGCCTTCTTAAGTTTATAAACATAGTTTGGTTTTTGAAAATCAATGAACTCTGGAGGTTGAGCAACATAGACCTCTTCGTTTATAAAACCGTTTAGAAAAGCACTTTTTACATCCATTTGATATAATTTAAAATCATTTGCCAAGCATTAGCCAAGAATGTTTTCTAATTGACTTAGCCTGGTACGATAGAAGCAATATGTTTCATTATAATCTATACCTTCTTGTTGATTGTAACCTTGTGCTACCAATCTAGCCTTGTTTCTAGATACAATACCATTTTCATCTAATTTGTTTCTAATGACCCATTTTGTTCCTATAATGGATTGACTTGTAGGTAAAGGGACTAATTCCCAAATGTCATTAGCTACGAATTGATTTAGTTCTTCTTGCATAGCTACAACCCAACTTTTATCTTTTAATGCTTCATTGACATTTTTGGGTTCTATTGTAGATATAAAACAAAAGAAATTACTATGATTTTGGGCTTGAGATCTTAAGGTTCTTTGAATAAGATTTCCTATGACTTGATCTAGTGGATGATTTTGGACTCCTTAATGTTAACGATTTCTTCAACTTCTATTGACTCATCTTCTTCATTATTAGTATTTACTATTTTAGTATTCTTTCTAATGGCTTCTTCTTCACCAACATCATCATCAACCAATGTTGATAATTTGGTAGGAGGAGGACTTTCATCGAATGTCACGTTGAGTGATTCTTTAACTTTCATTGTGTGTTTATTTAATACTACATAAGCTTTGCTATTTTGAGAATATCCTAGAAAAACACCTTTGTATGACTTTGGGTCAAACTTGGTTAGATGGTCTTTAGTATTCAAGATGAAGCACTTGCTTCCAAATGCTTTAGAATATTCCAAAGAAGGTTTCTTACCTCTAAATATTTCATAAGGACTTTTTTCTAGTATTGGTCGAATTAATATTCTATTTAATATATAAGTTGGCGTATCAATGACATTACACCAAAACTTTTGTGGAATGGATTGTTTATTAAGCTTGGTCCTAGACATCTCTTGTAAGGTCTTGTTCTTTTTTTCTACTACCCCATTTGATTATGGAGTACATAGAGCCGAGAAGTTATGAGTAATGCCTAGTGCATCACAATAAGCTCCGAATTGTACTTCATTGTCAAATTCTCGACCTTGATCCTTTCTAATGGCTATTATAGAACTACCTAGGTTGGTTTTGAATTTTCCTACTTAATATTTCAAATTTCTCAAAGGCTTCATTTTTAGTCTTTTGAAATCTAGTCTATGTTTATTGCCTAGAATAATAATTCTACCACAAACTTAAGGTGTATTAACTTACCTCCATCGCTTTAATTGTCGAGGGACAAATAAGTCCATTATGTAATAGTTCTAAACATCTTTAGTAGAAAAAACCATTTTTAGCTTTATGATTGTATGAGCCTGATTCAAAATTTTACAAGCATCACAAAAATGTTTATCATATTTTAGTTTAGGTAAGTTTCTAACTAATTCTTAAGATGACAACGATTGAATTAAATGCATGTTTGCGTGACCAAGTATTATATGCCATAAGGTAGAGTTATCTACTACCGTGGTGAGACATAATTTGTCTTGAGACTTATTTCCTAATTTCATTACGTACAAACCATTTTTCTTAATTCCGTTTCCTATAATTTTACCATCTTTAATTATTTCACTACCATCTTCGATGAATAATACTTGACACTGATTGCCACAAATTTGACAGACACTAAGTAAATTAAATGCTAAGTTATCTGCGTGTTCTACATTAGATATAGTGAGAGAGTTATTTGAGATCGTACCTTTGCCTATGATTTTTCCTTTTAAGTTACTTCCAAAAATAACATTACCTCCGTCGTATGCTTTATAGGTAGAGAATAAACTCTTGTTACCGGTCATATGTTTGGAGCAACCACTATCTTTGATCCACTCATCCGGTTCCAAGCATGTTCTCAAGCATACCTCATTTGACGATTGAGCCATGAGACAAGTTTCGTCGTTGGTTTTGTCTTCGGCGTCATTCTCGCTATCGCTCCAAGAACCTCCAATGAAAGCCTTTTGATCTTTGTTGCGAGATGTTTTTGGACAATCGCCAATGAGATGACTTGGATCACCGATCGAAACAATTACGGTGCAAATCTTTACTTTGCTTCTATCTTTTTTTTGTCGAATGACCTTCCTTCTTTCTCTTGGTTGCCGAACAAATTTACCCTTTCTTCTAAAAAAAACTTTTTAAAGTTCCTTACGGTCATAGCATATTCTTCGTCATCGCTTCCGGATGTCGAAGTTTCATCATCACTAGACTCTTTCTTAGCTTTCAAAACGATGGACTTAATTCATTCCTTTTTGCCTTTATAAATTTTAGAATCTTTTTTCATGACAACTTCATGTACTTTTAGATTGCCGATAAGCTCATCTACAGCTAGTGATGACAAATCTTTCGATTCTTCAATCGCCGTGACCTTTTCTCTCCTTTTAAGATGTAGAGCTTATGAGTCCTTCCTACATATGTTCTTGCTAGAGAAACCTCATCAAGAGCTTTTAAGACTAGTAATAATAGTGTTTTAAATCTAGCAAACCGCTATCAATAGATTCTTTTTTAAGGATATAACATTGTTCATATGTGGAACATGATGTTCAATTTTATTATCTTTACTTGGTTCATTCCTTGATGTGTTATTTAACAATGATTGCCAAATATCTTTATACGTTTTTTCCACATATAAATTTCTTTCTTTGTCCTTTTTAGGTAAAGCATTATAAAGAACCATCTTAGCTTCATTATTTTTAGCAAGTTTCTTTTTAAGATCGTCATCTTGTTGTTCAAAAGGAAAAACCTCTAAAATTTGGGTAACTTCGTTTTTGGCAAGCGGTGGAAAATCACCATTCAAGATAATATGCCAAAGATCTAAATCTTTTGCTTTCACATAAGTTTCAAATCTATTTTTCTAATAAATAAAATGATCGCTTTCAAAAAGAGGTGGTCTTTGCATAGATTTCCCTTCTAGATATTTATCTGAATCCATAGATCGATTCAAGCTTTAATGTATAATATACGTTAAAGATCTTGGGTGACCTTGGCTCTGATACCAATTATGGAAACTAGAAGGGGGGTTGAATAGTTTTTACCGTTTTAAAATTAAAACTTAGATTGTCGACTTATGTGAATTCAAGAGATATACACAAGTGTATATGATAGCGATGCAATAAGTAAATAAGACTTCTGAAGAAATGTGTAAGCAAGTTTGTTAAGAATAGATCAAATCCGATGAACACATTGATTTATAGTGGTTCGGTACAAAGCTCCTCTTCAGCACGATACCCCATTCCCCATAGTACCCAATCTTCGCTGGAGTTTCTCTTACTTAGGGCAATACTTGCTGCCTTGTATGCAGGAGACCACCGTACACGCACTTACACTTTTTCCGGTACTAAGTTAAAAATCAAGTTCTACTTCGAGATAGAACCAATCTAACACATTGTATATTTTGAGGCCTAAATACTAACATATCATACACATATTATACACACAACACACAACACAAGATACACAACTAAACTATTAACACTTGAAGCTTGACGTCTTCTTGAGTGTTCTTCACTAAAGAGTGGAATGAGTTGATCACTTGTAATGGATTATGTAACAAGTATAATGATCAAATAATATATAAAAGATAAAATATATGTGAGAACAATATTTGTCAAGAGTTGTTTAAAATGAAAGAATAAGGTTGGTATGTATAGGCAACCTTTTGAAATTCAAATCTGTCCCATGGGAACCAAACGTGCGACCCACGGATCCCCTATCTCCTGGATCCATCCATTGTTTTTTGGTGGATCCGTGCGTCACACCCCGACAATGGCGGAAACTCGGGAATGCAACATAATGATCAATCATAACACAAGATACAAAATAGAGAAAACTACATTGCATAAACTCCAAGTTCTATAAAGACCATCAACCTTGAACAAACTCAAGTAATGTCCCAAATCGCAACTAAAATCCACAACTCTTACAATTATTCAATTATTGCCTACACCAGGGGACCATAATCACAAACTTTTTTAAAATATCTGAATCATACAACAAGCAAGCAAGACTTCAACGAAATTCCACCGGTGATACTTCTAAGTCTGTTATGAATCAGCAAACTACCTCTTCTTTCATCTTCACCTGAAATGATACTCGAAAAACGCGTCATCAATAATGTTGTGAGCTCGTAGGTTTGACATTAACCATATAAAGTCTGTGCCAATATTTCAACACGTGGACATTAGTGTTATTATGACAGTGTATATATCAAACCAACATGCTTAGCTATCACCGCTAATCAATAACCTATGTCACATACGCAACTAAAGGGTCTACCAGTTGGAGCCACTAAATATTAGGCAAGGGGACCTACACACAAAACCTAGGGTTGGCGTACCCATACGCTTCCGATAATTCACCAAAATATACTGGGTAGGGTTACCCATCCGCTCCAAAACAACTCATGCAGCACATATTAGTCACATAGCAGTCATAAGCACTTTTCTCTGTCCCAAAAAAAAACAAAACCACATTTTGCACAGATCAATTCAAACATTTCAAAACACATTTTGGAGTAAATATTTTCCCCCAACGGAAAACAGTAAAAAGTGGGGTACGAGTACTACCTCAGTAAGTTCTTTAGCAACCAAAATCTGAATCATAAGCAAATGCAACGACGCTCCGGGCTACTGAGACCTAGTCCAGTTATGGGTCCTAATTTAATCATTCAATTCCAAAGACAATCTTCATGTGTTGATACATAGAGTTGTAGACGCGTTGTACATTACCCAAAATAATTTTAGTGTGTGATGGTTGACGACTTATTTCCACAATTCATTCCAATCTCATTCCTCGGATAATACATTACTTATACTATTTAGCTGTAATTTCGATAAGTAATATAATAGATATTAATAATTATTTAAGATTTAAATATATCCCGACAAGTCTTTGTCGGTTACACCTTGTCACTTCAAATTAATTTATTATACGATGGGAAAATAATACGTTACTCATAATAAACACTTTAGAGAAGTTTTGAGAAAAAATTATATTTTTGTCTTTTAGTGAAATTTATTTAATAAATAATAATAAATAATTAACTATTTATTTTATTATTTAAAATCAAAATCAGGTTTTTAAGAAATTTTCTATAGTTAAAAATTTTTACGAAAATTTCGACATGACATCGTACGTTTATTAAATGTTTTTCTAAGGTTCAAACCTATTTTTAACATTTTTCACAATTCGACATTTATGACAAATTCCAAAATCTCAATCGTTACGTCTCACCAACCCGTTTTTCTCCAAAATTTCATATAATATCACTTCGTAATTACATTTCATCTTTTCAAAAAGTCCAACAAAATTCTCAGACGTATACATATCGCTGTTTTAGGCATTAAGGCCCAACAAGGGTCATTAGGACATATCTAAGTCCAAAATTACTATTTAATTTCAAAACCAAGGTCCCATTTATGTTTTTATAAATATATACTTATATGTAGAAATAATCGGACTCAACTAAGCCCTTCCCATTAAGCCGGGCTCAAATAGGACTTATTGGGTCGGTGAGTCTATAAAATCCTGAATACGTATATTAAGATTTAAAATAGTTTTAAGCTACGTATCGCATTTTGGTTACTACCATAAGCCTCAAAAATAGTCCACAACATACGCCATAACACAAAAATAATCAAAATCACTTTCCTAGTGAATTTGGGAAGTTTTTGTGGCATATAAGCCCAAAATAAGCCAAGAAATAGCTTAAAAATAAGCTCGAATAAGCTATAGAAGCTACTACTAAAAATAAGCTATCTAGCAACATATATTATTTAACCATCACGACCACAACATAAAAACTACAAAAACGCTTTTTTTTCCTTTCTACCATACACGAACCAAACACCACCCTTTTTATTCATTTCGCTTCCAAAAATCGATTTTAACAATGATCAACTTGTACAACTAACATCTATGCATCAAAATAAACCAAAAAGGACAAACCAAAATTTAAATTTGAAAACTTACAAGAAATTCTTCAAATTTGTAGATTTTGACACGAACCGGACAACCCAAACGTTGTTTAAATAAATACCCGAACATTAGAATCAACCCCAAATATTTATGTCTTCATGTTTTCTTGATCAAAATTCAAAAATTATGAGTGTGTGTGTGTAGCTTGGTTAGGACGCACAAGAGGGAGAGAAAGAGAGATACTTTTTGTGTGAAAAAATGAACTATGTGTGTTTTTGAAATAAAAATGGGATATGTAAAGGTGCATGAATGAGACAAGGTTCCTAGAAAAGGGCCTTGTGGTATCAAAATCGTCCAAGGCATCCTAGGAGGTCTCGGGTCCTTCTTTTCGTGTCGGGATCACTTAAAAGCTCGTAAAACTCAACCGTAAAATTTACCCCAAAGTTAATTAGCATTTTTATTCACCTTAAAAATACTTTTCCATTAACCTAGAGTATTTACACGACATATTTTCACTTTAAACCCTTTCAAAACTCATTTGGACATTAACGGACGTGTCAGACTCGTTTTTCGGCATTTCTCAAAATTCACGGGTCAAACCACCCGGAATACAAATAACACAATAATACCTTCCAAAAGGGATTATTAATCACAATAAACCACAATTCATCATAATTCTCACAAAAATCACCACAATTCTCATAAAAATCACCACCGTCAACACGGTACAAAATCTGAATAAACTGACAAAAGTCAAATAGTCAAAGGACTATAAATGAAATATTCAGAACACAAAAAGGGCAAAGGTTACATTCTACCCCCCTTAAAAGAATTTCGTCCCCGAAATTCAACTACTAACATCACTAAACAAATGTGGGTACTTCAATTTCATCTGATCTTCACGTTCCCACGTGAATTCAGGGCCACGTTTCGAATTCCACCGAACCTTGACGATGGCAATCCTACTACGCTTCAACTTCTTAAACTCTCTTTCCAAAATTTCCACAGGCTCTTCCACAAAATTTAACTTAGCATCAACTCGAATCTCATCCAAAAGCACTTACGGTGTTGGATCAGCCAAACACTTCTTAAGGTTCGACACGTGGAACGTGTCATGAACACCATTCAATTCCTCAGGCAAATCTAACTGATAAGGCCACAGGACTTACTTTCTTAACAATCTCAAACGGTCCAACAAACCTAGGTGCTAACTTCCCTTTCTTCCCAAAGCGTACCACACCTTTCTAAGGCGACACTTTGAGCAAGACATAGTCACCTACACTAAACTCTAGAGGCTTCCTCCTCTTATCAGCATAACTTTTCTGGCGATTACGCGCAGCCTTAAGTCTATCCTTAATCTGCGAGATCTTCTTAGTAGTCTCTTGCACTAACTCAGGTACTATCAACTGACCTTCTCCAACCTCAGCCCACATAATTGGCGAACGACGCTTTCTACCATACAATGCCTCAAACGGAGCACATCTCACACTAGAATGATAACTGTTGTTATACGAAAACTCAACCAACGGAAGACGAACATCCCAACTTCCTCCGAAGTCCAGGACACACGCTCTAAGCATGTCTTCCAAAGTCTGAATAGTACGCTCACTCTGACCATCGGTTTGAGGGTGATAAGCCGTACTCATGTCTAAACGAGTTCCTAATGCCTCTTGCATTGACTGCCAAAACCTTAATGTGAAACGACTATAATGATCTGATATAATAAAGATCAGCACACCATGTCTAGCAACTATCTCATTCAAATACAATCTAGCCAATCTATCCATCTTATAATCCTCACACATAGGTAGAAAATGATCAGACTTAGTCAAGCAGTCCATAATGACCCAGATTGTGTCATGCCCACTACTAGTCCTAGGCAACTTAGTCACAAAATCCATAGCTATTCCTTCCTATTTCCATACGGGAACCTCAAGATGATGGAGCAAGCCAGATGGCCTTTGATGCTCAGCCTTAACCTTCAGACAAGTCAAACACTTACTAACATACTTAGCTATGTCCTTTTTCATTCCAGGCCACCAATACCTATCTCTCAAATCATAATACATCTTATCATCTCCTAGATGTACAGAGTACTTCGACTTATATGCTTCATTCATTATCAGGGTTCTCACCTCACCCTTCAAAGGTACCCATATTCGATCCAGGTAGTACAAAGT
>BQNB010148071.1:0-16352 GCA_026074375.1 Tanacetum coccineum | reverse complement strand
GTGCGCCCGAACGTGGTTCGGTTTTGTGGAGTGTATGGTAGCATTATACGTAGGTTGCAGGAGAGTGGAGCCGGAGACGAAGATTACTATAATAGGTTACTTCTTGACTATGAAGCTGAAACCGAAGTGTCGTTTAAACTTCGTCGTCCAAAATGGATGGAAACTAAAGTTCTAAAATTCTTAGCAAAGTCTAGGGAAGGTACCGACAAGAGATACAAGAAATCTGGGTCTAGTTCGTTTAACACAGAGTCTGGGAAAGCTAGTATTAATCTGAATGTTAATGTTGACGACGACGAGGAAGATGAGGTGCAGGAAATTCGACAACCAATTGGTAGGGACAAAGCGAAAGGTTGTATGAAGAAGAAAGGGCAGAGAGCATCGGGATTGTCAAGTACGAATGACGATGCATTGGATAGGTTGATGGTATCCGAGATGGAAATGCACAACGAACGTACCATCAAAATTGTTGGAAACACAAAAAGTGTTGGTCACTTCCAAGTTGTAATAGGTCTTAGCTCATAGATTGTGTCATGTTAAGTATAGAAGCTAATCCAGCCCAAGGCCCATGGGAAGCCCATCATAGCCCATGGGCCGGCCATCATGTAATTATATAAGCCCTCTCCTAGCCTTGGAGAGGGGTTGGTTGTTTTCATTTTTCCATTTTCCATATAGTAATAACACTTCATCCATTCCATATACTTTCTCTCACTAAACATCACAACCCACATCTCTCTCTCTCTCTCTCTTGTTCTTGGTAGATCATTAGATTACATGTTTCTTCAGGTGTTTACTGGATCATTTCTAGCCGTTTTAGGTCCGAAAATTTGAAATTCAAAATGTTTATTTTGAATAAAACATTTCTTTTTAAATGTAAAAAATGTTTTGTGATGTTTATAAAAAGTTTACAACATTTTATAAAAGTTTTCTTTGATCATAAAATGCATCAAGCATTTGTTTATTCATACCTTGGAGTGATATAAGTTTGAAATGAATATTAACCACTAATTACTTGTTTATGTTTTAATTTTTCATTGAATGTTTTTATATTTTGTGATTATCAAAATGTAAGGATGTGAAAAATATTAATAATGTTTTTATGCATTATTTCTATCAACATAAGATATAATAATTGTCGGGAGTGAAAAGTTTCACAAGTTACAAGTATGAGTAGTGTTAGCATCTTAACTTATATTTAACGGTGATTTCGTTTTTAAGCTTGGTTTGGGACAAGTGAAAAATCGGGGACGATGAATTTATCCTTTTGGGCATTTTAGGATTGAAGTGCTTCTTATTCTATGACCCTAAAGCTTATGAAAATAACAAAAGTCCAGACATTCTAGTTAGAAAAAGAAAAAGTAAAAATATAAAAAAATATGTGTGGTAATTAGTGTAGATTTATAAAAATGGTCAAAACGGGGCTTTTCAAAGCTATTGATTCTTTAATTCCCTTTGATGATCACTTAGCTACTTTTTGAGGTAATTAGTCGAGGGGAATTAAGACTCTTAGTTTTCTAAAGTGTTTACTTATAGCATTGCGTGAGGACACGAAAATAGTTTAGTATAGGGGATTTTGGTATGTGCTTAATTACACATACCTTTGACCTATAAAAACGAGCCTAAAATGACTAAAATATATCAAAAATGCATTGTATTTGTGTGTTTTGTGATTTATGATGTGCAGGTAATGGATATTCACTAAAGGACAAAAACAAAAGTAAAATAGACAAAACCAAGCACGTGATTGGAAAGAGCGTGAAAAGTTAAAGCCAAAGACGTGTGCATCTTAAATGGTCCAACCCGCACCCATTTAATGGGTCGGGCCAGCCCATTAAGCCCTTATCATTAAAACTTATAAGCTAAAAAGTACAAATCCAATCCATAACCAAATCGGCCCAAACCAAAAGCCCAACAATCACTTAACCATAATCCCTTTAAAATCTTTACACCGTTAGTCCTTAAGGACTAACACAGTTAGTCCTTATGATTTACACCGTTTGTCCTTTACCCCTAACCCCGTTACAAATTAAACAAACAGTACCCTTAAACCTTTTCCCGCCAAACCCACTGTCACTATTCACCATCCCTGTCCTACCTTGTAACCAAACGACAAACCCATCTTAACCTTTTCTTCCCCACAACATGACAACCCAATTTAACCTATTCCTTCAAGAAAAAGACAACCACGTTGGCAATCCTAGGCTAATTGATTGGTTGATGGTAATCAAGGGCTGTGATCATGATAAAGAAGCACAACAATGGATTCAAGGGCTAAGATGTAAGGCTTGGAGAGCACTCAAATCCTCTCACAAAAGAAACACACCTCAAGGATCAATAGCTTCTCAATTCGGCTATAAATAGTGTGTGTTTTCACACATTAGGAGAGTCATAATTTTTAGAGTAGCCTTTTATTATATTTTACAACTTTTTAATCAGCTTATTGTACTTTCTTTCAAGTATTGTAAAAGTTTTTAAGTTTAATGAAATTTTAAGTTTTATTGTTAAAATCTGTTTTTCTTGTGTTAATGAATTATAAGCTTGAAAATGTTTGATAAGCTCCATAAGCTCTTGTTTAATCTGTTCTAATAAAGCAATATAGACTTTTATATAGCTTTTAAGAGTTTAAGCTTATTTCACCAAAATTCCACCCTTAAAATACCTCAGCTTAATTGGAAGATAAGCCAAACTTGGAAGGGCTTATATGACCATACTAGCTTGTTTTCAAACAAGCTAGATCTTGTTGATAAGCTCTAAGAGCAGTTTATGTCCTTGTTTAAGCAAAGGACTTTGTAAGTTTTCATTTTCACTTTTTAAGCTTAATTTTCTGTTTTGCTTATTTTCTGCTCATTACTGCTTAATTGTTGCTTATTTTTGCTTTAATATTGCTTATTCAGTCTTAGTTTTGCTTATTTCATCTGACTCAATGCTTTTCATAAACTGTTTTAATCATTTGCTAAGTTTTCATAAAATCAGTCCAAAAATCCAAAAATATGCTTAGTTAGTTTAGCTTATTGTTAAGTGCTTAATTTTCTGGTTTAATTGCTTAAAAGTCCTTTAATATCATTAATCTGAATCTGTTTAAGCTTTTTAATAAGTTTCATAAACTGTTTTGATGTTTAAGTTTATTTTTAAGAAAATAAGGGGGTGTTTGGTTTAAGCATTGGTTAATACTGTTAGACCACTTATTTTCTTTAATTCATCTTTGTTAAGGTTTAATACAGTATATTTAGGAGATTTTAGGATGTTAGTTTAAAGATTTGAATAGTTTTAAGGTCTTGATAAAAATTTCCATAAGTCTGCTAGATTTAGGAATCCTGTTTGGGTGTTTTATTAATGATCTGCATTAAGGACATGATGTTATGGTTTGAATGATGGTTTCTACTGCATTAGATTCAGAATAAGTGATCTTGATATTTCTTTTATGAAGTTTTTAGCCAAATCAGCTTTAGAATGCAATTTACTAAGTTTTTAAAATCTGTTTTTCAAGTAGCAATTTGTGGTTTAGAATCTTGGTGAAATCTGTTTGAGCTTGATGAATTGAGCTCATTTGAGGTTTTACTAAATCTATTTTAGCTTATTTCATAATTTGGTCATCATTTGCTAGTTTAAAAATAGGTCTGCAAAAGCTATTTTATCTTAAGAAGCCAAACAAACAATACGTAGTCTGCCATTTTCTTTCCCCTTTTTCAGCCTATTTCCTTAAATGTTTAGATCATTTCTTTGCTTATTTGAGTCATTAGCTTAAAGTACTTTATCTGTTTTCAACTTTTTAGCTTTTTTACTTTAGCTTATTATGTTTTTATCTTTGTTTAAAAACTGTCAAAAGTCCCTTAAAAGTCCTTTTTGTGTCAAATAGTTTAATTGATTTTAGGTGCTTATTAGCTTTTGTTATTTGCTTATTTCTAGTTTTTGTGGCTTATTAAGTTTGGTTTAATATCTGTTTTAAGCTTTTTAGTTTTTTCTTTTTGTTTATTGAGCCAAAAAACCAAAACAGTTTTAACTCTAAATGCTTAACAGTTTTAAGCTAAACTGGTGATTCTGTCACTTTACATAGCTTATTTCTAGCTTATTTTAAGATTTTAAGAAAAGTGTCTTCACAAAAGTTGCTTATTTAAGTCTTAATTTACTTTTCATAAAAAACACTTTGCAAGAATAAAAAGTGGATGTATAAAGTTCCCAAGGGTTGAACCCGAGACCATCAACTTAAACTTACAACACTAAAAAAACACACGCCACACATTACCATCCTCTACCTTGGTCCTTTCGGTTAGACCTTGGGCCATTTAGTATTAAGGCGATTTTCCCCCCCCTTTTTGCCTATCAGACGCCTTGAAGGGCTTTTTTTTCTACTTATTCAAATAAGCTGTCTAATCCTTTTAGTTGTTTTCCGATAATCCTAAAACTGTTCAAAGTATTTTTCCTAATATTTTCAGATTTTTTAAATTAGTTTAATATTTTTATAATATTTTTAGATTAAAACAATTTTTAATTCATAAAAAATTAAATAAAAGTTAAAAAAATAAAATTCTTTTTATCAAAATTATTTTTTAATTTATTTTACACTTGTTTAGAAAATTAAATTTTGCATTTTAGGGTTTAAAATTTAATAATTAAGTTTTAATTATATAAATCGTTTTATAGGCACTCCTTACTCGTTTTTGTAGGAAATCTGAATTTGCATAAGTATTAAGTGCTTTTAGTTGTTTTTGAATTTGGATAAAACTCACCCAAAGATCAAATCTCGACAGTCATTCTCCGATTCCAACATCTTAACAAGATTCACACATTTAATTCACTCTTCGCTGGACCAACTAACACGACCCGGAGTTATTTGATTTTTCCTTTGTTTAAATGTAATTTCTTAAAAACCTAAGAATATTACTCTTACATTATTTGATGATTTTAGTTATTAACTAAGAATATCATCAATTTTTTTTGCGTCGCTGCCGGGGAGTGTAACAATTATATCAGATCTATATGACGTTTGAAGATATATGTTTGAAGATCCTTCCCTGAAGGTTATATTTATATCGCTCTGTTCATTTTTGTGAGAGTATTTCTTCTATTATCAAGTAATCAAAAAGACCAAGAAATTGAAAAAACAACAAAAACAAACCCGTTGTGTCGGACTTGTGAATTGGCTTCACCTTAGGATTACAACTAAAAAAGGGTAATAAGGAGGGTGGAATCCTTCATCTTTCGACCCAAAAGAGAAGGTTTTTAAAAAACGCTTCGGAGCTTACCCCTCCTACTCCGCTTCTTTTGCGTTTTCCTAGAGACTACCGTATACTTGTTTGATTATCGGCATTACAATTTTTTTTTTCTTTTTTATTCTCTTAATTTTAAATTTATGCATGCGCACAAGTCGCTCTTCATCGAAAATGAATTGCCAATCTTCCCACCACGACTCCGAAACGTCGTAATCATAGACTCCAAATCAAAGAGCGAACAATTTTCACTGAAAGACATCTTATTTACAATGGCCGATCTACTACATGGTGGAAATTACTCCCACGCACCCACCGAGGTTACTGAATGCTATTAGGTATTCACCCTCCCCCCGCCCCCCGCTATTCTCTCTCGAAGACTTTTAGCTTAAACACTGTCTTCTAAATCTTGTAACATCAAAACAAATTTACTGATTTTTGAAGAAAGAAACCACATGCTCACATTCAAGATTGTTCAACAAGATTAATCATGTCCAATACTTATTCCATCAATTAATTATAGAGAGGTCCTAATTCGTCAACTTAACTTATGCTTTTTCCTTTTTCTAATCGAGGGGGCAGCCCACGATTTGGCTCGAAAAAGAACCCCCTCGCGCTATTCCTTGAAGATCTTGTTTCCTATTTATTAAGACCACTTCTTTTCTTTCCTCCTTCAAAAACTACAAATATTTCGCATAAATTACGAATTTTCAGCAACGTTTTGATGAATCATTTTGTGAGGCATGGGACCGTTTCAAGGATCTCCTTCGTGTATGCCCACATCACGATTTTACGGAGTTGCGTCAACTTGATACCTTCTACAATCTTGATCTTTCATTTTTGAAACTAAACAGACCCAATTAAGCTTCGATTATAGAAAACAGATTAATAACTAAGTTTATTAAAGACTATTAAGCAAAAATATATGAAGAATTAGAACTTAATAATAAGATATTTTAATGAGCAGTATTAATTCTAATTAAACAGTTTAAACTAGACAGATCACATTAGCTCATATCCAACTAAAACTAAGCTATAAACTAACATTTTAAGCTATCACAAAGCAGATTAAACACATATAAGCAATCATAAGCACAAAATAAGTAGTGAAACAAGCAATAAGTAGTAAGATAAGCTAAACAGATATTTAAGCTTGAAAAGAGTAAAAGAAGAAGTACCTTGATCCCAGCTCAAACGGGGATCTAATATGCTCAAAGGAGCTTATCTACAAGCTCTAGCTTGTTGGCACACGCTAGTAAGGTCCAATAAGCCCATCCATTATTAGCTTATCATCCAAAATATAAGCTGAGGAAATTTGTGAGTGAGTTTCTTATTCAGTTAAGCTTTAGAAGGCTTAACTGAATGAGAGCTAGCTTAAGTGTAACAGAGAGCTTATTGAGCTTATTAGCTTAATTCTAAACACATTTCAATCATAATTGCATAAAAGTTAAAACATAATTCAGAACACAATATTTAAGAAACTGAAATTTTATTAAATGAAAAGGGTTTACAATGCTTTAAAAAGGAAAATACAATATTTAAAAGACAAATAAGCTGAAAAATAAGCTACACTACGCCTACACTACACTAAACTAGATGCCCTTTTACTGTGTGATCTCCTCTTCTATTTATAGCAACGAGAAGATGATTCTAGAGCTTGGAGGAGCGTCCTTCATCCTTCATCTGAGCCCTTGAATCATAATCCATCAATTAAGCACCCTTGGATTACTTCCACATTATTGTAGCCAATAAGATTGCTCAAGATCGCTAGTGTGGTCTGGGTAATGTCAGATGTGACACGTAGGTCTTCTAGAAGCTCAGGAGCGTGTGGGGAGTGGATTTGATTTACCTTGAGCGTGTGTTCTTGATGCTGTGTGTAAAAATGGGAGGGAACAGTGAAGAGGATGTACAGTAAAATTTGACCTACGTTTATAACTTTTTTTTAACTTTGACCCATGTACATAACATTTTGATTTTGGACCCATGGAAATGGATTTAGGCCTGCATTGGATTAAGGATTTGGGCCAGGAAATGGATTAGGGTAAAATGGATATGGATTTGTATTTTTAGTTATATAAATAGATTTAGGGCTTAGGTTTTTTTGATACAATGTTAATGGGCTGACCCGTCCCATTAAAATGGGTACGGGTTGGCCCATTAAGGATGTATACGCCTTAGGCTTCGGTTTTCTGCGCTCTTTCCATTCCCGTGCTCGGTTTTGTCCGTTTTGGTTTCATTTTTATCCTTTTTGTGATATATCCATACCTGCAAGACACAATTCACGAAATACACATATACAATAATGTCACATCGGTATGCGAGCCGACCATGATCCAGTTGTCTTATTTTGGCTTCGGAAATCCCCGACCAATTTGAAGGCTGCAACATCGAGAGCGAACCGACCAGATGCAGCAAACTTTTATCAGTCTCGGATTATTATTCTTACTATGGGCCTTCTTTTGAAGACTGCCACATCGGCAGCGAACCGAGCAGAGACAGCAAACTTTTATCAGCCCACAGTTTTTATTATTATACTTATTTTTTTAACACATTATATTACCACGACATGTAGAGAAAATTTCTTTTTAGAAAATTTAAGTATAAATTTGAACTAAGACTAAAATGTCTAAAAATGTTGATTTTAAAAGGACTTTTAAGTGATAAAACCACTAACTTGTACACATATTATTAGTCTGGTTAGAAGCTTTGGGGAGGAAAAGCCACAAATTACACTTATGAGCTCTTAAGATAACCAACTAATCCTTGCTTAGCATCTAACTTATATTCAACTCTATCATTTCTCGTTCTTCGCAAATTTAAAATCTTTAATAAAAAGATCCGCGAATGCTTAGTCTAATAAAACAAGCTTTGCATATTTAAAATCTATCATGGAAACTTGCAAACTCTTGGCTTTTTCAAGCTAGAATTCGCGTTTTAAAGCTTCTTGTATAAAAGACTAGCAAAAGCTTAAATTTATATTAGTTAAGGGGGCAAGTATGAGCAGCAACATGCTCGGATTCAAGTCAAAATTTATTCTTAAAAAACAAAACTACGTGTCAAAACACTTATTATATTTTTGAAATTTTTTAATTTTGGCATAAAATCACATATATTTTTATTGTTAAATTTTTTTTTGGTGTAAAACGGGGTTTACGTGAAGACAAGACAAATGCAAGTAAGTCAACCAAAAGATCCCCGCCATACTAAACTACCTCATTATCCCTCAATGTGAGACTGTTCACCACCCATGACTAAGTTTAAGGCATACTTCAAATATTAAAGGGGTCTCTACGCAAATCTAAAGCCTTATTAATTATGCCAAATAGATAAACGTTAATCAATAAGACTAGGATAACGGATTCCCCAAATATAAAGGATTGAAGCTCGAGTGAACGAAGGACAAAACGACGAGCACGAGAGTCTTCAAAATCCGGGCAATCCTGACAAAACAAACACAAGCAACCAAAACACGAGAAAATGGAAAGAGGCGAGCCTCCTCATGTCACACTTATTAGAAAATAGAAAGAAGATAGAAAACACGGGTTGCCTCCCGAGAAGCGCTTATTTTTGTTAACCGAGTCTTGAGCCTGACTCGATCCCCCATACTTGATTTGGTCAAGGAGGATAGAAATGGAGATAAGGAACATCCAAGATAGGAATGTCCCCTCCATAAATCATCATCGGGCTTTCAGAATCATTAATAAGCTGAAAAACTTTAAAGCCCCGATGAGATAGAAGATGAGGAGATTTCTCCTCTTTTGAAATGAGAATTCCAGGATTGAAAACTTTGTCCTCATTTTCGGATGAAAATGGAAGCAAAGTGTCAAACACTGGATAAAGGGTGGGAAGGGTGGGTAAAACATTAGGCACATGAACATAAAGTTCTCTTGTCGAATTATCAGAAATATCATCCACCACTTTTGTAGTCAAAACTCTCGTATCAGGCTCAATATCAAAGTAAACATCATCATTTGGAGGTTTTTCAGGAGGACGAGGAGATGATGGAACATTATAAAAATCAACGTGAAATGATTCATACTCAGGAAGGAAAATAGAATCATCGTTAAGTAATTCTTCAAGAAAAAGAACATCCCTCTCCGAGTCATAGTCGTCATTCTCAATACCCGGTGGTATCGAGTCATCCGGAGCAAGAAATATATCGATCTCCTCCATAAGAGAGTCACTATCCTCGACGGGGATATGAGATGGGGAGAAAGATTTGATAATAGCATCAAGAATCTCAGAATTAAGTTCTTCCAGAGAGTAAAGAGATGAATCATCATTCAACGATTTTTCAATTAGACGATTATCTTCTTCCGGATCAAAATCGGCTTCAACAATTCCCGGTGGAATTGGATCGATAGGAGCGAGTTCATCAGCGAACTCCTCGATAAGAAAAATTATCGAATTAGCACAATTAAGCAAAGATTGTACTGAATCGGGTATGGCATCTAAGTGATCAATTTCTTTTCCCGGTGGAATAGATACGATATCATCTAAACCCTCATTCTTAGAAGAAGAATCATCACAAACGGGCATATCACACTCATTCTCGTAATTGGTTAAATCCTTGGACTCACTTGGGATTGGGACATGGTTCTCAACACTAGACTTTATTACTTTGTCCGATTCCTTTTTAGGAATAGTGCTAAGATGCTCGTCCCCCATACTTAGAGAGTCCCCGGGCTTTATGGTCGGTAAGACAGGTGTGATTGCAATAGGAGATTTCTTAAAAAATTCACTCACTTGAATAGAATACTCCTCGTCATCATCATTATCATAGTAAATAGGAGGCTTCTAATATTAAGAACTAATTTTAGCAGCCTGCTCTTCAGCAATATTCTTTTCTTCCTGCTTTTTTTGAACGCATTTATTTAACCTTTCACAAAGAGCTTGCAAAGCTTGAGGAAGTTTCTCTTCAAGAAGCAATTCCGCCATACTTTTTTCTTGAGGAGGTTGATGAGTGACGGAATATTGCGGGGGTTGATATTGGTCAAAACCGGAAGAATTAGAATTATAGCAAAGATTAAGATCATAATAATTTTGATTCATCGGTTGACACTGATAACTCTCATGAGGACATCCGCAATTATCACAACAAAGAATTTGTTGTTGAAAATTAGGTGAATTTTGTGGAAAAGTATCATCAAAGTTTTGATTGTAGCAAGGTTCCGGCTCATAGAATATCAATTGTTGACATTGAAAAGTCTCATGAGGACCCCCACAGTACTCACAACAAATATATTGTTGAGAAAAACTCAGTGAATTTTGTGGAAAATTATTGTCACCAAAGTTTTGATTGAAGCACGGTTCCTGCTCATGGACAAGCGGTACCCGTGGTGGACAATCAAACCCATAATGAGAATCGTTCCCACATAACTCACACGAGTATGTCTGGGGCTGTGGAGGGTGGTTGAAAAAGTTTGGAGGATCATTGAAAGAATTCGGATTTAGATCATAAACTAATGAATTTCCGGCTCCTGAATCGCATATCAAACAAAATCCATTTCTAAGATTATTTCCACACCACTCGCAAGTACACCATCGACAAAGTAAACCATCTAACGGACCTCCACCGTCATAAGAATTAAACAATAGAAAGGGGTAAGAGAAAGAATTAAACGGATAAGAGGGTATGGAGAATATTTTTGGTTCCGATAGTCAAAAGTTCACGGTAGCTCTCTAGAAAAACGCACAAAGAAGCGGAGGAGCGGGTAAGCGCGAAGCGTATTAAAAACCTTCTCCTTTCGGGTCGAAGTTCTTAGGATCAATCCTCCTTAAACCTCTCTTATAGTTTGTAAATCTAAAGGTGAGCCGATTAAACAATTAACGACACGGATATTTTGTTGGTTATTTGATTTTTTGGTATTTTTAATTACTTGATAAGAAAATATTCACAAATGAAAGTAATAACTTCACGGGGAAGGGTCTTCAAATCACTAATCTTCAAACGTAACACGATAATCGTTTCACAGCCTCCCCGGCAGCGGCGCCAAAAATTTGATACAAATTAATTATACATATATATATAACAATTGCTTAATACATATATATAATATATAACTAAAGTAATCAAATAATAAGAGTGAGGAAAGTGAAAAGGTTTTTAAGAAGATTACTTTTAACCAAAGTAAAATTCAAAACCCTCCCGAGTTGTATCCCGACGAGGCGCGAATTGAGAATCGTGTTTAAGTTCTTGATCGCGTGTTTTGAATGATCAAATTTTTGGTTTGGATTCTTATTTCTACAAATATAACGCAAATGCAAATAAAGGCAAGCAATTAATTAAATATTTAACCTAAAACGTTAACGGGAATTTAAAAACGTGACTCAAAAACCTAAATAATCAAATTTTAACCCTAAAAATGCAAATTTAATTTCTACAAATCCTAAATGATTAAAAATAATTTTATAAAAAAGAATTATATTTTTCTGACTTTTATTTAATTTATTATGAATTAAAAACTAATTTAATCTAAAAAAATAATTAAAAATACTAAACTAATTTTCAAAATTCTGTAAAATTACAGAAATTTACTTTTAAGCGATTTGGAATTTAGAGAAATTTAAAAAGTGCATCAACCAGCTTATCTCATATATGCTGGTAAGGACAAGACATTAATCAAACCAAAACAGCTAGAATTCATAATCACATCAGTCTATTATGTTCAAATTTTATAAAACCCCATGCATTCATGCAATTCATTTCACCAAGATTTGATAACAACAAAATTTAGTAGAACCCCAAGTACTTAGCCTATTAAATTTATCAATAAAACAAATTAATGATTGTTTAAACATGGTATCATCTACATAAAACGTATCAACAAAACAATAAGAAATTTTGAAGGACAAGACATTAATCAAACCAAAACAGCTAGAATTCATAATCACATCAGTCTATTATGTTCAAATTTTATAAAACCCCATGCATTCATGCAATTCATTTCACCAAGATTTGATAACAACAAAATTTAGTAGAACCCCAAGTACTTAGCCTATTAAATTTATCAAGAAAACAAATTAATGATTGTTTAAACATGGTATCATCTACATAAAACGTATCAACAAAACAATAAGAAATTTTGAAGGACAAGACATTAATCAAACCAAAACAGCTAGAATTCATAATCACATCAGTCTATTATGTTCAAATTTTATAAAACCCCATGCATTCATGCAATTCATTTCACCAAGATTTGATAACAACAAAATTTGGTAGAACCCCAAGTACTTAGCCTATTAAATTTATCAATAAAACAAATTAATGATTGTTTAAACATGGTATCATCTACATAAAACGTATCAACAAAACAATAAGAAATTTTGAAGGACAAGACATTAAACAAACCAAAACAGCTAGAATTCATAATCACATCAGTCTATTATGTTCAACTTTTATAAAACCTCATGCGTTCATGCAATTCATTTCACCAAGATTTGATAACAACATAATTTAGTAGAACCACAAGTACTTAGCGTATTAAATTTATCAAGAAAACAAATTATTGATTGTTTAAACATGGTATCATTTACATAAAACGTATCAACAAAACAATAAGAAATTTTGAAGGACAAGACATTAATCAAACCAAAACAGCTAGAATTCATAATCACATCAGTCTATTATGTTCAAATTTTATAAAAAACCATGCATTCATGCAATTCATTTCACCAAGATTTGATAACAACAAAATTTAGTAGAACCCCAAGTACTTAGCCTATTAAATTTATCAATAAAACAAATTAATGATTGTTTAAACATGGTATCATCTACATAAAACGTATCAACAAAACAATAAGAAATTTTAAGGACAAGACATTAATCAAACCAAAATAGCTAGAATTCATAATCACATCAGTCTATTATGTTTAAATTTTAGAAAACCCCATGCATTAATGTAATTCAATTCACCAAGATTTGATAACAACAAAATTTAGGAAAACCCCAAGTACTTAGCCTATTAAATTTATCAATAAAACAAATTAATGATTGTTTAAACATGGTATCATCTACATAAAACGTATCAACAAAACAATAAGAAATTTTGAAGGACAAGACATTAAACAAACCAAAACAGCTAGAATTCATAATCACATCAGTCTATTATGTTTAAATTTTATAAAACCTAATGCGTTCATGCATTTCATTTCACCAAGATTTGATAACAACATAATTTAGTAGAACCCCAAGTACTTAGCGTATTAAATTTATCAAGAAAACAAATTATTGATTGTTTAAACATGGTATCATTTACATAAAACGTATCAACAAAACAATAAGAAATTTTGAAGGACAAGACATTAATCAAACCAAAACAACTAGAATTCATAATCACATCAGTCTATTATGTTCCAATTTTATAAAACCCCATGCATTCATGCAATTCATTTCACCAAGATTTGATAACAACAAAATTTGGTAAAACAAAAAGTACTTAGCCTATTAAATTTATCAATAAAAAAAATTAATGATTGTTTAAACATGGTATCATCTACATAAAACGTATCAACAAAACAATAAGAAATTTAAAGGACAAGACATTAATCAAACCAAAACAGCTAGAATTCATAATCACATCAGTCTATTATGTTCAAATTTTATAAAACCCCATGCATTCTAGTCCTCAACCTACTGCTCAGTCTCCGAATGACGCTTTGATGGCCACTATGACTCAGATTGCTAATCTCTTAAGTGGTTTCCAAAAGCAGTTTCCACCAACCAACAACCAGCTCAGGACTTCCTCCAACTCAAGGACTCATGCTACGGTGCATGATGGTCACATTGTTACTGAACCAATTCAGAGGAAAGCTCCAGGTAATGTTGGTAATACAGGTGCTAGAGGCAAGAAGGTGATATGTTACAACTGCAGAGGAGAAGGACATGTTGCGAGGCAGTGTAAAGAACCCAAGAGAAAGATGGACTCTCAGTACTTCAAAGATAAAGCTTTACTGATGGAAGCTAAAGAGAAAGGAGATGTGTTGGATGCTGAAGCTGAAGCATTCCTCGCTGATGTGGAATGCACTGCACCTTATGATCAACCTCAGGCACTAACTACAACAAACATGTTTCAAGCCAATCATGAGGATGCTTATGACTCAGACGTGGATGAAGGCCCCAATGCTGCTGTCGCTTTCATGGCCAATTTGTCATCCACTAGTGCAACCAACAGTCAAGTCAATGAGGTACACTCCAATGACAATCCAATCTTTGATAATGTGGATTATCAGTTGAATCAGGAGATGCACCAGGAAGAACATTTAGACTCCGATGCTGAGACTGAGATTGATGACAATACGATCCCGTATCATCAGTATCTTCTTGACACCGAAGCCCAAAATGTTCCAACTGAGGTATCTGCTGACACATCTGATAAAGTTTCTATGATTGCCATCTTAACTGACTTGCAAACCCAACTAGACGGACATGCTAAGGTTAACCAAGAAAAATGCTTAGAAGTCGAGACCTTAAAAAATGAGCTTTCTCAATGCAAGCAAGAAATATATCGTCTAGATACCCAAAAGGTCAAACTTGATCTTGAACACAAAGTTAGACTGGAACAAGCCCTAGTGATTCAGCGAAACAAGCGGAACGCTGAACTTGTGCAAGAAAACGATTTGCTTAAATCCACTCTTTCAGGAAAAGAAAAATCAATTGCATTTTTACAATCTGAAAAAGAAAAGATTTTATCTGAGAAAAAGGATCTAGCAGATAGTTATCTTGATGAAATCGTTTGTTTAAAGAATGCTAACAAAGTTGCAAGAGATATATTGCAAAGATTTAACATGCCAACAGAAACTATTCCTATGCTTTTTAAGAAACCAAAAAGGGCAACCGCTGACTTGCACAAGGACCTCCTAGGTACCCGTAACCCAGGTCTTGGTTATATGGCCAAGCGTGCTCAGCCTGCTTTGTATGACGCTGATACCTTTTTGCATCCCACTCATCACCCTGTTAGTATATGGGATAGTGAAGAGGTCTTGGTTCAACAAGTTGTCAGCATGAAAAAGATGAGCGAAAAACCAGGGCATGTTCGACCCACGAATGGCTTCTATGAGAAGCTAAATGCCCTTATGTTTGTTCCTCAACAGGAACTGTGCCGAGAACAGGCATATTGGCTTCCTGCCAATGAACGTGCTAGTCAAACTAGTAACCCAGATTGCCCTGTCACTCCCTTTGTTCATAAAAGCCGACCTCCAAGTCAAGTTCTGGCCAGTCTTCAAAAAGTTAATGCTGCTTTTCATCAATTTGAAGATATCATCAAAGAAAAAACAACAAAAGATGGTCATTGAATCTGAGAAACGTAACTCTCATTTACAAAAGAACCATATTGATTTACAACTTAAATTTCAAAACTATAAACAGTGCATAGACACTTCCAGTGCCTCCAATGCAATTTTTGAAATTAACAAGTTAAGAAAACAGCTTCAAGGGAAAGATGACACTATCAGGAATTTAGAAACTCAGATCAACATCACGAGAATGTTGAATGTAGGTTCCACTAAAGGTAGTTGTGACCAACAGGCTTTCGAAACTGACAGAATTCAGTTGAAAGATACGATTACCTCCCTCAGGATTCAGCTAGATGGCCTTAAGGTAGAACACGTGAGTTTGCAAAGACGGTATGATGAACTGTCAAAGGCGAATACTCACTCACGTACTGCGAACACTGAAAAGCTTAGTGCCTTAACTGCAGAAAATACCAAGCTGAAAGCCCAAGTGACTGGTAAAACAAGTAGTGGACCTTCAACCTCTGAGACACCGAAAGTGCTTGCTCCTGGAATGTACAACTTAGGTTCTAAGTATATTCCACCACCCAAACGTGTTAACTGGGCCAAACCAACCCTGTTACCTAAGAAGAAGCAAGTAACTTTTAGTGAACCCCCCAAACCTTCACTCAAACCACCTCAAAAACCAGTAGTGCATCCTAATAAGCAAACTAACGTGTGTGTGCCTATGTCTACAGGAGTAAAACCCACCTTTGGAGCTAGCAAAACTGTGCCTAAGAGAGCCCCTCGGAATCATAGTTCTTTGCCGGCTAAGAGTGCAAATGCGAGGAGTGTAGAAGCACATCCTAGGACTTTGAATAAAAAGAATCGTGTTGATTCTAATTTGCTTGTTAAACATTCTGTGTCTGTTTCACATAT
>BQNB010148070.1:2863-16352 GCA_026074375.1 Tanacetum coccineum | reverse complement strand
TTTGGTAGCAGAGTGTGGTGTTAAAAGCTTGGTGATGTTGGTTGAGGTCAAGGGTTCGAGCCTTGCTCACCCTTGACTTCCCAATTCTCAGGTTTTTATTTTTGAAAAACTTTTTAGCAAAACTTATTAATAAGCTCAAAGCTAACAACTTTTGTAAAAGCAAAATTTTAAGAACTTTTTAAATAAGCCAGAAATAAGCTACTAAAAGGTGACAGAATTGCTTTTTTTACACTAAGTCTACAAAAGCTAAACTGTTGGCATTTTTAGATTAAATAATCACTCATAACAACAAATAAGCTAAAAATAGATTATACCCTGACCCTAATAAGCACCTAGGAACTAAAATAAGCAAAGAAAATAAGCTAAACTACTCTTAAAGGACAGAATTACCTAAAAGGCTTTTAAACTTAAGATGCTAAACTGATAAAGCTAATTAGCTTGAATAAGCATTACTTGATTACTTCCTTCTTATATAGGTAAATATAAATAAATAATAATATAATAAATACTACTACTTATATATATTAACCAAACCAAATCAAGTGTCCCTTGAAAAGGTTCAAAGAAAAAAAATCAATAAAATCCGAGTAGTATATGATATTCCCGGGTCGTTTATCCCCAACGAGGCGTGAAATTGACGGTTACGTTATTGGTTTGACTTTTGGATGCTTGAATAAAAGAATGATTTGATTTGGTTTTCTAAATTCTATGAGAAATTCTGGAAATTTAACTAAGGAATACTTAAAACTACAGGAAAATCATGAAAAGGCACGGGAATTTAAACTTAAAACTACGAGAAAGCATAAAAAGGCAATGGATGACTTAAAATTCTACGGGAAGCATAAATAAGGCATAAAAGGAAATCCTAAGTCTACAGGAACATAAAATTAAAAGCAATTAAAGTTAAAACGCGAAAACGAGAACGGGATTTTAAACCCGTTCTTTAAAAAACCAAATCTTACAAATTTAACCCTACGGATGCAAATTTATTTTTCCTAGGTCCTACATGATAAAAGAAAATTTAAAAAAAAAGAATTATATTTTTGTTTAATTTTTATTTTATTTAATATGATTTAAAAAGAAAAATTAATTAAAAATAGTAAATTAAATGGGAAAAATCTAAAAAATCATGAAAAGTAGTTTAAGCTATGCTGGTTCTATGAAAAATAAAAAGGGCTTACCAGCATATTGGAATAAGCTGGTAATAAGCTAAACGTGGCTGGTAGCTTAAATGGCTAAAAAGGATTAAAACAATTAATGTTGCAAACTAAGATAGAAAAGACCCAAGGGCACGTTTGGTAGCAGAGGTGTGTGTTAAGGCTGTTTGGTATAAAAGGGGAGGTCATGGGTTCGACCCCCATGGCCTACCCTTTTTGAAAACACATTTTTTTTCTTTATGCAAAAAGCTAAAATAAGCAAATATAAACAATTTTAAAAAGCAACTTTTTTGTAAATCTTAAAAATGAGCTGAAAAATAAGCTAAGAAAACTGGCAGTTTACTTATTTACACTAAGTCTTGAAAGAAAAAAACTTAACTGTTTGCCCTTTTTTTTACACAAATAGCAAAGTGAAAAAGCAAAGTAAGCTACCACAGATAAGCTTCTATACCTAATAAGCAAAAACAAACAGAAATAAGCCAAGAAAATAGTCTAAATTAAGCAAAATCTGACAGAATGACTAAAGGCTTTTTATACTTTAAAATTTTAAGCTAAACTGCAAATAAGCTCAAATAAACTCTATCCTAAGTAAAATAAGCTAAAGTAAGCTAAAACTAACCTAATAAGCAGATTTAAACCTAAAGTAAGCAAATGCAATAAGCCAAGAAGCTTTTGAGCTTTTGGCTCAAAACTGGCAAACCAACAGCCTAAGGGGGGGTTTTGAGCTACTTTTTAAGCAAGTTAGAGGAACCTTATGGGTTTGGGGCTTATAAGCTCATAAAGCCTGTCCAATAAGCTCCTAAAATCAGCAAGAAGAAATTAGTTTGAAACTCATTTAAGCTATGAAAAGCTAAATGAAATGTGCAGGTTCACTCAGGGCATGCTGATTTTTACAAACTCTTGAAAAGACAAAACAGCTTTTTGCAAACTAAATTTAAGCTAGGAAAATAAGTTCAAAATGCAAAGTAAGCTAAGACAGATTAAGTTGAACATCTAATGAGCTTATGCTCTAAATTTCAAAGCATAAAACATACTCTAACTAATCTAAGATTCAAGTTGAAAACTCATGAAATCTGACCCATACTTAGAAATATTAAACTGTTTTGACCCATTGCTTTGAAAAATAATGAAAAAGTGCCAAAAATGGTTTGACCAGATCCTAAGCTATTTTAAATGACCATTTTGAACATGTAAATACAACTCTTAACAACTAGAATTTTTAAAAATCAAAGATAACACCTTTGGCATTTTAAATCTAACAGTAATGAAAACTTAAGCTTAGAAAAACATTAAGACAAATGAAAACTTGATTCCAACTTGATTATATTTACTTATAGACTTAATTTAAGCTTGAGAAATC
Organism: Tanacetum coccineum; assembly: GCA_026074375.1. Lineage (NCBI taxonomy): Eukaryota > Viridiplantae > Streptophyta > Magnoliopsida > Asterales > Asteraceae > Tanacetum > Tanacetum coccineum. The sequence goes on along the minus strand of BQNB010148070.1, from coordinate 13,835 downwards.
TGACTTAAGAACCACAAACAAGTTTTGACCTCAATTGACCCATTTTGGGTCCTTGACCCAAACACCCCTTTAACTTTTAAAAATCAATTTTTGAAACTGAATAAAAGGATTCAAACCAAGAGTTCACAATACCAGGCATTTAGCAAGTATAATAAGCTACAAGAAGCAAGTTTAAGCAGTCTTTAAGCACTAATAAGCTAAGATAAGCAACTAAGCAGTTTTGAAGTATTTGAAAGACAAATTTTTAAGAAAACATTAAAACTGAAAATTTCATTAAGTTAAAAAGATTACAAAGCTTTTAAAAGACAATAAAAGTACAAAGTAAGCTGGAAATTAACTAAGCTAAATTATCCTACTCCTAGTTGTCTTTTTCGTCTTGTGCTTCTTCTTTATATAAGCTGTGGAGTTGTGCTTGTTGTGCTTTCTGTGTGAGAGCTTCAAAAGTATCATCTCAGCCTTCAATCTTTCTTTGGCTCCAAGCAATTCAATCACAGTCATCCATTATCTTATCCTTTTTTCTCAACTAATGGGGAAACAAGGGATTGCCAAGGTGTTTTTGGGGTGTAGTGAAGTGGGGTGAGGTTTTGGCTGTTTGTTGCAGGGTGCAACAGTAGCACGTGAATGGAAGGGATGTACAGGGTTTTGGCGCCAAAGGGTTAGGGTTATATCTATTTTAATTTGGGTGCAGGGTAAAGGTTTGAGGAATTGGCAAATGTGGCCCCTCTTGTTGTATAGTTTGATTGCACAGAAGGTCCTTGTGGTGTAATAAAGGTTTGCGATCTTGGCAAGAAGGGCCCTTGAGGTTGTAGTATGGGTTTGCACCCATAGTCCTTTTAGGACTAACAGTAGTTAAGGGAATAAGGGTAAATGGGTTAACGTTTGTTAAAGGATGGTTTGGGCTAAACAGTGATTGGGCCGGTTATATTTAAAAGGCCCTTTTCATTTGGTTTGTCTTCATATGATAGCTTAATGGGCTGACCCGGCCCATTAGATGGGTACGGGTGGACCCATTAAGTATTTCTTCGTTTCGGCTTCGGCTTTGAGACTTTGACGGGGTTGACTTTGACTTTGACTTTGTTGACTTTGAATTTTCACGCTTTTTCAATCTGTGTTCGGTTTTGTCCGTTTTGACATGATTTTTCGTCCTTTTATCGGATATCCGTTTCCTGCACAATATAAATGAAAACATACAAATACAATGTATCATACTAATACAAATGTATTTTTCTTGATACGATATTAGTTCATTTGATGATTTTTTTTCCCGGTTATTAAAAATAAAAAAATGGTAATTTGTAATTAAGCACATACCATTATACAACCTCGCATATTTTAATAAACACACTATATTCCCTTTTACCTCTCGTCTCCTCTCCGTTCTCGTTCTCAAGTCACTCTTCTGAAGTCTTTCACAACGCACCACCACCCATCATAATCCACAGGTGTCGGACAGGTTTATCCGTCGGCCACCGAACACCATAATGAACATCAATGGTATTACTGTTAATGTCCTTTACAATTGGTATCAGAGCTCAGCTATTATGTTGATTGTTTTTTAATGATGTTAATGGTTTTTTTTGCTCGTATGATTGTTACTGTCCAACTGTTATATTTTTTTTTGAGTTTTGGTATCACACGCATATCATTGCCAAAAAGTCATATTTTTATGGTCTTGAAATCTATTAAATAGTCTATTGATATCAGTTTTCCTTTTTGTTTCATATCAGTAATTTTGTTTATTCAAACAGATCTCAAGTTTATGGTTATGGTCTCAAGGTTTCATATTTGTAATCTCTTTGTCACGTCAAGAGCTCATTTTAAGTGTTCTTAATATCGGTTTGCAAAAGAAAATGACAGTTTGGGTTTTTGCAAAAAGATAAAAAAAAAGGACTTAAGTACACATAGCGGTTTGGTCAGTGGTCCCCTATGTACTGGTGGCGGTTTGACAAACTGTGTAGAGGTTTGGCAAAATCTCATGGCGGTTTGGTAGTTTAAAGCAAGTTAGGCGTTTAGACATACAGTTGGTGGTTTCTGAGATTTTTAACATTTTCTACAAACTAACAATGTTACTCCCCTGCCAAAAATTTACATTTAGTAGAGGTTTGGTGAATTCTCTAGGTGGCCGGTTTGGCTCAAACCTCTAGTCTCTTGGCAGCGGTTATGCCCAATATATAATAACGCCAATACCCAAACTCGAGTCAACTACGTGGTATTACCGAGTTGACCGAGTCAACTCAGCGGAGTCACGGTCAATGAAAAGTCAAATAGAAATGAAGAAGACTCGATTACAACATACTCAAACCACAAGCAACATACACCCACAACAATTAACTACAACAGCCGCAACATCAACACAATTAAATCCAAACTAATCCTTTGTCCCATCGTCACAACCTCATCGACTCAACAACAATTTCAAATTCATCTCCACCAACATGACTCGAATCAAAACAAACATCAAAGAAAGATCTCAGATTTGGTATTGCATGTCAATGGATCATTTAGATCTATACCAAAAACCATCATAGATCTCTTGTGCATGTACGAAAATGTCAAAGAAAGACATATAACAAGACTGTTATATCCCTTCTCTTTTTCTAATTTAATGAAAACACAAGACCACTAATTAAACCTACCCGAGATCTCTCGTTGATTCAAGATCTTGATGCGGAAACCTTCTTAAACTTGGTCCATAATCATGATATGTTGCTCAGTTTGAACAACAAATAATCATTGAGGAGTTTTAAGTTAGCTTATAGTTATGATTTGTTTAACTGAAAAGGGTGAAGATGCGTTTTCTTTGGGAGAGAAGTAAAGTGGGTGGCGGATGTTTCAAGATTAGGTTGCAAATGAGAGTCAAATTAGGGTATGAATTATATAACCTTAAATGTTGAGAACTTGAGATGGGGTAAAACTTGGGCTAGCATCTGTTTTCATTGACGAAAATGATTGATCAATTGGACCAATTGGAGTAACTCATAATTGGACAAAGTACAAATTGTTATTAGGCCTTATCTCCGAAATTTTGACATAATTTGGGTTGGTTGATTAACATAAACCGAATTTGTAAACTAATAATGGGCTTGTTCAATCATTTTATTTTAACATTGGTTTATTAATTGGTTTCTGACTAATAATCGAACTTCGGTTGGACATGGGCTTATAAAATCATACGGAGACTTAATCCTTATCAAGATTCACTTAAACATCAAACGGCTAGTTTTTTAAATTTGAATGTCAAAGTGATTACGGGGTTGATTTGGTATTACTTATTTGAGATTGAAGTGGGATTTCACAAAGGCGTGTACTTATTTTATCTTTAAGTCGATGTTGGTTGGATGCATGACTTTTAAAGATAACTTGCTTGAACGTTAAGGTTAAAGATTAAGACTTGATCTATCTAGTTATACCTGATGTAAGGAGTTACGTTGTAGTGCTCACAGTGTATAGTTATCACTTAAAGGAGTTACGTTGTTGTGCTTAGTGTCATACGCAGATGCAGTTGTGGATAGTTTCAAGAGGTGTTGTATTTTTTATATACTTTTGATGTCGGGTATATGGTACTCAGATATTTGCCTCTGCACCGTTCTTCAATCAACAATAGTGCAAGCTTAAGTCATAAATTTGGGGGATTTTACTTCAGTTTCAAGTTTGTCATATCGGGTTTTCTCCATCAGTGGTCACTACAGATAGCCGACAGAATGATAAGGAGTTGGTAAAGAGTTAGACAGAGAAATTAAAAGAGTAGAGTTGTGATCAATAATTCTCACGGGATAATTGAAGCTACAGAACGTCAATGGTACGTCACAGTCTAAGTAAAATATTTCAAAGTTCTTATATGTCTTTCATAACTTTTCAAGATTGTTGCTTATGACAAGAACTTCTCGAGTATATGGTCATACACGTCAATGATACTTCCGAGACTTCGAAACCATCATGGGGGAAAACGTGTACTTTGATGTAATCAGGTCAACTTCCAGGGGGAAGTAGTTTATACTACTTTACTTAGTATGGTTTGTGAAGTACTATGCAAGCGTGAAAAGATATGTTGTTGATCTCTTGCATGTTTCTCCAAACGGATAATCATCAAGACCAAATGTCAAAGAAGCAGTATTAGTTGGTGTGGTTGGCTGATTCTTCTACAAAATTCCGTTGTGAACTTCAAATGTCAATATTAGAAGATCATCCGAGCTACATCAAAGTTTCAGAATCTGCTCAAGATACGAATATTGGTTTGGGGGAAGCTGATTCAGAAACTTCACCAAAAAAGAGTATATGAAGAAATCTTTTCAAGACATGTTGCATGAATTGGGAAGAAGTTAATCCAACTCATGCATATTACAATGGTTCTTCAACAAGCAAAGACGAAGATGATTCAAGCCGGGGAACAAGTATGAAGACCAGAAGACACAGAAGTCAATCTCAGCATTGGAAGCACATTGGATGTCATTATTTTTCTTTGTATTTGTACTTGTAAGGAACATTGTAAGTAATTCCATATGTCTCTACATTAGGGGAAGATTGTTAGCCCTAAAATGTGAGCGCCATTTACGGAATTACATTAGTTTAAATAGGCAAGACTCGCAGGGACTTAAAATGTCTAGTTATGATAGTTTAGAGAGTCAAGACCTATATATACCCCATTTATACTTTCATGGAGGGGTGAGGCTTTTGTATTATTATTGTGTGTAACCTCCATCTTTTAATAAACACACATATTCCCTTTACTCTCTCTCTCTCTCTCTCTCTCTCTCTAAGTCTTTCACCACCACCACCATAGTGGACGGCTGGTTTTCTGGTCGGCCACCGGACACCATAACGACATCAATCTAATACGTTAATGATATAATACAAAAGCCTAACCCCTCCATGGAAGTATGGAGGGGGTATATATAGGTCTTGACTCTCTAAACTATCATAACTAGACATTTTAAGTCCTTGGGAGTCTTGCCTATTTAAACTAATGTAATTCCGTAAATGGCGCTCACATTTTAGGGCTAACACTTAACTTCCGTTATTAATTGACGGGTTTTCGATGATTGACAAATTCAATGAGGTCATTGATTTTGGTCACGCAATGGGGTTCGATATGAAAGGTTGTGCAAAGGATATGAAGCGTATCATAGCATCGATGAGAGGAAACAATGATTCTAAATGAATATGTTATCGTTAAATTTTCAAGGAATAGGTTGAAAAGAGAAAAAGAAACGAGTCAGGGATCTACGTGTGAAACATGGTGTTAAATTTTTAGCTATCCAGGAGACAAAAAAAGCTTCGATGAGTTGTCTTGTGGTTAGATCTTTATGGGGTAATTCGATCTTTGACTGTTCTGTAGCATCTTAAATAGAAAAATTAGGGGGAATTTTGTATGTAGGATAAAGGTTATTTTATTAAAGACAAGGAAATTATTTGTTCCAACTTCGTAGCTTTGGAGAGGACCTGGTTATCTTCTAATACAAAGGTACTTATTGTTTCCATGTATGCTCCCCAAGAGTTTGATGCCAAAAAGGATTTATGGAATCTGCTGTCAAGTATGATAAGAGTTTGGAGTGGATAGGTGATTCTAATGTGTGATTTTAACGAGGTTAGATGGGAGCACGAGAGATTTAGCTTGGTGTTTAACCATGCTCAAACTAATCACTTTAATGAGTTTATATCTGAGGTGGAGTTTGTTGATATTCCATTGGGGGGTTATATGTTCACTTGGTCACATTCATCGGCTTCTAAAATGAGTAAGATTGACAGGTTTCTAATATCTGATGGATTGTTATCCATATTTCCAAAGTTATCTGTATTGATTCTCACGAGACATTTATCAGACCACAAACCTCTATTGCCACAGGAAGCACATTTTGATTATGAGGCAACCCCATTTCGAGTGTTCCATTCTTGGTTTCTAGAAATGGATTTTACTGAGGTAGTGAAGAATAACTGGAAACACGATGGAGTAGAGGATAGAAACGCGATTGTGAAACTAAAAAACAAATTCAAATCTCTTAAAAATCGATTAAAACTTTAGAGTAAATCTAAAGTTGACGAGATGTGTTAGTCAAGAATAATGTGGCAGGCTAAATTAGAAGAGATTGACAAACGTGTGGATGATGGTCGCGGGGCGGCTAATGGCCTTCAAGAAAGGAAGCAGATTATGAAACTTCTTTTGGAAGTAGATCGGAAAGAGACGCTTGACCTTGCTCAAAAAGCAAAAGTTAAGTGGGATATTGAGGGGGATGAGAACAACAAATATTTTCACGAAATTATTAATAAAATGAGACGTCATCTCGCTATTAGAGGTATTCTTATCGATGGTGAATGGGTTGATAACCCGATCCAAGTAAAACAAGAGTTCTATCATCACTTTGCCACCCGGTTTGAAGCTCCTAAATGGTCCAGGGATGAAGTTCTTGATACGTTCCCTAATCGTCTTTCTAGCAATCAATCACGTGTGATGGAGGAAGATGTATCTTATGATGAAGTTAAACGTGCTATATGGGAGTGCGGGTCAGATAACACGATGGGTCCGGACGAATTTACTTTTGAATTCTTTAAGAAGTTTTGGTATGTGGTGGGTGAAGATGTTGTCCGGGCTGTTTCTTAATTTTTTTTTGACAAGTCGGTTTCCAAGAGGTTGCAATTCTTCTTTTATTGCACTTATTCCAAAGGTTCATGATGCTAAGTTAGTGAATGACTTCCGACCTATAAGCCTTATCGGGTGTCTATATAAAATTATAGGTAAGATCTTGGTGAATAGACTTGTTGTGGTAATTGACGATCTCGTGAGCATGGAGTAGTCTGCATTTATCAAGGGTCGTCAAATTCTTGATGGCCCTTTTATTCTTAATGAGGCGGTGGCTTGGTGTAAACGAAATAAACAAAAGTCGATGGTGTTTAAAATTGATTTTCAAAAAGCGTTTGATTCAGTACGATGGGATTTTATAGATGATATTCTACGTCGGATTGGTTTTGGCGAGCATTGGAGGAAGTGGATTCAAGGATGCTTTACGTCTTGCATGGGTCAATTCTTGTTAATTGATCTCCCACTAATGAATTTAGATTTCAACAAGGATTGCGACAAGGAGACCCGTTGTCTCTGTTTTTCCTTCTAGTCATGGAAAGCCTTCATCTTTCCGTTTAGAAGATTGTGGAACGTGGGCTGTTTTTACTAATTCAAGTCGGGAACTTCCAAAAGGTCACTTTGTCTCATTTATTTTATGCTGATGATGCTATCTTTATTGGAAAATGGTCACATGATAATGTGATTGCAATTGCTAGATTACTTCAATGTTTCTACATGGCATCATGTTTGAATGTCAGTTTTCATAAGTCTACGTTGTTAGGGATTGTTGTCCCGTATCATGAAGTGGAGTGTATGGCGTCAAATGTGGGATGCAAGTCTGAAAAACTGCCGTTTAATTACCTCGATGTTAAGATTAGTGAAAATATGTCTAGAATTGAATCATGGAAAGAGGTAATTAGCAAAGTGTCTAACAAGCTATCCTCTTAGAAAATAAAAACCGTGTCAGTCGGTGGTCGTCTTACGTTGTTGAAATCAGTTTTGGGATCGCTTCCAACGTATTATATGTCGATTTACAAGGCTCCACAAGCTGTTGTAAAAAGTCTTGAATCTATTCGTAATCGAATTTTTATAGATGCTGGTTCAGATGAAAGAAAGACTACATGGATAAGTTGGAAGAAGGTTTTAGCATCTAAACGAGAGGGCAGTTTAAGGGTTAATAGTATATTTGCCTTGAATCATGCCCTCTTATTTAAATGGGTTTGGAGATTTCGGATGCAATTGAATGTAATATGGACTAAGGTGGTTAGAGCAATCTACGGTAATGATGGTCTCCTAAAGGAGTCATTCTGAAAGTCATACCCGAACTCGATTTGGGTTATTATTATCAAAGCTATATCTTCTCTTAAGGATAAAGGGGTGGATTTAATGGAGTTTTGTCAAAAGAAGGTTGGTGACGGACAAGGTACTCGCTTCTGGCCAGATAAATGGGTTGGTGACCAAACCCTTAAAGAAACATATCCTCGTATCTTTGCCCTGGAGTTGGATAAAGAGATTAAGGTAGTTGTAAAGTTGGAGCAGATAGATGGGTTAGGTTCATATCGAAGATTGCCTCGTGGAGGGATAGAGGAAGTGCAAGTGATGGAGTTACGTTATGTTATCTCTTCGATTATTATGGCTCCGGTTCCTGATAGGTGGGTTTGGACGTTGGATGGCTCTAGGTCATTCACTGTTGGGTCTGCTCGCGTATACATAGATAAGAAGTTACTTGATTTCAGGTAGCGACTCTACGCGATGGTGCAAAGTTGTTCCCCTAAAGGTAAATATTTTGGCGTGGTGAATTTCTTTAGATAAACTTCTGACGCGTATGAATCTCGATGTTTGTGGGTTGGATGTGTCGTCACTCCTTTGTCCAATATGTGGTGAAGTCGCTAAAAACTCAGATCACTTGTTTTTTCAATGCTCGTTTGTTTCACAAGTTTATGAGTTATTTGGTCGATGGTGGGATATTCAGATTCCCATGTTGACTTAGTTTTAACAATGGCGAGATTGGGTTATAAATCTTTGGCTAAAGAGGATGCAAAGTCTATTTTGGAGGCTTCGTTTTTTTCACTTTGGTGGCATGTGTGGACTCATAGGAATGCTTGTGTTTTTCGAGTTGTGCGTCCGAGACAAAGAGTCTTCTTTGACAACTTTGTTTTGATGACGTTATACTAAAATAACTGTGGGAGACACTTTGTCCGAGACAAAACGAATGATAAACATTTAAGGGCCCTTTTTTCGTACACAGGTATATCCATAATTAAACTTTTAAGACTTTTTTCACTTGCCACAATCAAGACCAATAGAATTGATAGATCAATCTGTATAATTTGTTTCAAGCGATCTATATAAATTTTTTTGTGACGTTGGAACTTAAACCGAAAGTGGATGTCAAGGACGTACAAGTTGAGACGAAATTCATGGACCTGCCGAGAAGTATTAAAAATAAAATTGATTAGATTATTTATGGAGAGTAATTTAGGCTTAAGAGCACAAAGTACAATGAAGCAGTCGTACTCGTGCCGTGAGAAAAAGTTGTGTTACCACACCATTTTTTCTCATAACACCAGAATTCACTATAACACCAAAAAACCCTCTTCGTGGTTAACATCACATTTATGGTGTTATAGTGACCCTATTTTTTTCCATTTATTAATAAAAAAATTATTAAGTACTAGTATTTACATAATTTTCTTTAACTCCTTATATCTTTAATAACTAAAGTTTTCAATCCTAGCAAATTTCAATTCCCGCACAGTTTTTTTTAATATCCCGCCTATTTTTCACCCCAAAATTTCGAAAAATTTTTTTCCGAAAAAAAGAAAAATATATTAAAACCACAGGGACGATTTTTGAAACTTCCTCAAACGATCGTTAGCTAAATTGACTAACGTTGTCACATAATAACTAACGGTACAAACGTTTTGTTCAAGTTGAAAAATAATTTGAAAGTATATTAGTCATATCGGTAATAAAAAAGTAAATGGTTCATTGTGGTAAATTTCAGAAAGTAGGTTGGTATTCTATGGCTTTTACCCAAAATTCTATAATGACTTTTAATTTCTACCTTTTGCTTTCTAGTGGATGCATCTTATTAATTGTAATTACCACTTCACTTTTGTTTCGTTAAAAGTCATAAAAGATCGAAATTTGAACCGCACATTTAAATCACTAACCCATTTTTTTAACGGCGATTTATTAAAACACTAGCAAGGAGCTAGATCAAACAAGAACAATATAAGGGTTCTTAAGCAAATCATCCCACTTGAACAACGCTTTACATTTGAATTTACACCAATAAAAAGAACTAGAAACTAAATTATCAAATATCAGCGCCTTTTCAGGGATCTTCTTATCAAACAGAAGCTTGTTGCGAAAGTTTCACATATACCACCACAAACCATAGTATACACCCTCAAGAACGCCTTTGAGTTTGGAGCGCGTTACAAATAGGACAAACAATCGAATCAATATCCATTCCACGACGAGAGACATTAAAACGCGTTGGGAGCGCGTTAGATTTGACTTTCCAAGCTATGATATTCACCTTGATTGGCACGGATTTAACCCACCTAGTCGGCAAACTAACATCCTGAAACCGATTCCCATCAATCTCCTTTCGAATTGAAGCCACCGAAAAGACCCCATCACTTTCTAACGTCCAAACGTAACGATCTTCACAAGGCACGAGAGTAGTCATCCGAGAAATCTCAGCCAAAGAGTTAAGTTGCATCTCTTCAATTCCACTTCTCGCTTTTCTTCGAAATGAGTTATCTAAACTTGACGCATTCAATTTCGAACTAACAGTAGCATTCTTATTCAACTCAAGAGCGAACATACATGGGAACAGCTCTTTGATGACACTGCCTTCATACCAATTGTCTACCTAGAACCGCGTGTTCTCCCCATTCCCCAGCTTCAATCGGATGTAATCTGCAATATTAATACCCCGACCTTGTAACACCCTTACTTCGTGAACTATCGATGTCCAGCGGGTTCGAACTCCATCAGAAACATCCTTGTTTAAATTTTCGTCCTCCCCATAAATAGCCTTAATTACTTTAGTCCATAAGGAACATTTCTGAGAATAGAACCGCCAAACCCACTTGAGCATGAGACCTCTATTTTTTCGGTCTCATGTTTAATAGCTTGTTTTTTTTCTTATGTGGGCTTATGTGTCGGGCTTATTTTTAAAGGGTTTTTTTTGGCTATACGGGTTTTTTTTAAATATAATTTTATGGGAACATGGGCTTTAAATGAGAATCGCGCGTTACTGCAGTGCGTTTTTTTATTGTATTTTGTGCGGGTTTATTTTTTTTTATATAATAAATTTTATTCATCAAATATATAACACATATTTACCGATTCATTCAGATAAAAAAAAAATACCCGCGGAAAGATCTTCGAATTGCAAACAAA
>BQNB010148069.1:0-16352 GCA_026074375.1 Tanacetum coccineum | reverse complement strand
GCCTTGTATTTGTAATAATTGTATCCAAAGTGTAATATGTGGGGGTACTTATAGATTCTCTGTAGTAAAAACATGTGGTATATTACTATATTATAAGTATCATTGTGGGTGATGTTCTAGTTTTGCAATTTGAGTATTTTATTGGTAAATTCACTTGAATTGTCAGTATACCTAAGTTACTACTCCCTCCGTCCCATATTAAGTGTCCACAATGGAATCTTTTAAGTCTTCATTCATCAACTTTGACAATAAATATTTTTGTTTGTGTTATATAATATTGAATGAAAATTATACCAACGAAAAATATATTCAAAACTCTATCCATTCATATATCTTGCATCAAGTATCATATAATATAAGAAGAAATCATTAAGGTCAAAGTTGAAGAAAAAAGACTTTGAAAAAGTCAAGTGGACACTTAATGTGGGACGGAGGGAGTATCATATTTTTTCAGTCGTCTATGTACATCCCAAGCAAATCAGAAACACTATCAAACCAACGACAACCCAAATCATTCACAGACCCTTATATAAAAAAACACTATCCCATCTTTATCTAACCATAAAACCCAGATCCTAATCCACGCCGAGATCCTCATATCAGAAAATTCGTCCTAAAGGAACCCAACAACAAGAAACCCTATCATCTTCAACAACAACAAGAAACCCAACAACATCACGAATTTTGTAACAACCATCCCAAGCTATGATATCGAAATCTAAATCCCTACAACACCACTCACGTCACTCACAAAACCCACAATCTAATCAAACAAAAACAAGACACAAGTCAAGAAACGCAGATTCTGATTAGAAAGTCAACTGAATCTGTTGAGATTTTACAGAGTTGAATGATTGTTGTTATTTGTGAATAATGGAGTAAAATGGTTGTGGTGACAGTGGTTGGGAACTTGAGGGTAAATGGATGAGATGGCAGTGATTATGAAGAATGAAGAGACGATTAAGGGTTGTTTGTTATTGAAGTTGTTTGTTGTTGAAACTATTTGTTGTAGTAAGTGTGTGGGATCAATAATGGGTTTGTGAAAGCATGGGAGGCATTTGTTTATGGTTTGTGTTGTTTTAAGAGGGAGCTGAAAAATCAAAGGGTGTTTGTTTAGCTTTCAATGAAAAGTGAGGGTCAGGTTAACAAAAAAGGGAATGATTAGAATCAGAGGTGGAGGTGAGCTAACCGATCTCTGACGTCATCACCGGAGCAATTCACCGGAGAAGCCAATGTCGACTGACAAGTCAATATGTGTGTGTGAGAGAAATATATTTAGAGGGAAGAAGATGTTGTTAAGTTACTACTAGTATTAAAAAAATTGATGACGTAGAATGTTAACCTGTATTAACCAGTATCCCTTCCAAAATTTGCCCGTTTTTGCCTATATTGAACAATATTTAAAAGTTTGATGGGTCTGAATGGTAATATATAAAGTACGTTACCGAAAAGTAGAGTTTTTTATAAGTAGGTTACCTATTCATGGACTTAACCCTTATATAAACTGTCAATTTCATCAATTCAGTCATGAGGTCACGTAACTGAAGTTCAATATTAAGTTATCTAACTTGTGAAAAACTAGAAGGGGGGTTGAATAGTTTACCGCTTTTTAAATTAAAGTTATGTTTGTTTATAAAAACTTAGATTCAACTTTATGTGATTTCAATATGTGCACAATATGAACAATACAATTAAGTAAATAAATGACAAGTAAATATGAAAGACAAGAGATAAGAGTTAGAAAGATCAAACCACAACATAAGGATTTATAGTGGTTCAGTAACGAAGCGCCTCTTCGCCCTACTCCACTCCCCGAGCACCAAACTCGAGAGTTCTCTTCACTATGTCAACAAACTACCTTTAAGCGGAGAAAACCGTACATAACTTTGCTTACACCAATTTCCGACACTAAGCAAAATGTCGAGTTCTAATCCTAGCTAGAACTAATCTATCACAACTCTTGTATGCTAATCACACCACTTTACAACAACTCACAACTTTGCTTCACTTCACGACTTCTCTTTGCTTCGCTACTTCACTTCGCTTCACAACTTCACTATGCCTAGACACTACTACGATCACCCTAATCTAACACTACTTACAAAGATCACCCTGATCTAACTATACTTACAATGATCACCACAATCTAACTATTATACACAACTACAATACACACCTTCACAATATACACAAGTGATTTACAAGATCTAACATAACTTCACAACAATACCAACTAAACTATAACACTTCTTGACTTGATGATAAGAAGTATTCTTCTCTTGCACTTGAGGAATTAAGCTTGGATCACTTGGAAACAAAGCTTTATGATTAAATGATCAAAGGATTGTATGAGAGTATAAATTGATTTAGAACAGAAAGAAAGTGTGTGCAAAAGGTTAGAAAATCAGTGAGGAATAGTCCAGTAGTTATAGGCAAACTGAATTACCTTTTTGTCTGGGCATTCCCCTTAATTAGGGTGTCGGTCCCCTTAATAATTAAGGAGACCGCCCTTATAATTAAGGGGGCCGCCCAGGCCAGACGCTCCCTTTTTTGTCTTTTCTGAGGGAGGTATTTTCTGGAACATTTCTAGCCTTTTTTTTTGGAAGAAAATTTGAGTTCAAAATATTTATTTTGAATAAAACATTTCTTTCAAATCGAAAAATGTTTTGTAAAAGTATAAAAATGTTTGTGACAATTTTATAAAAAATGTGAGGTTGAATAAAAAGTCATTTGATCATAAAATGCATAAAGCAATTATTTATTCATACCTTTAAGTGATTAAATTTTTAAAATGAAAATGTACTACTAATTACTTCTTACGATTTAATTTTACATTGAGCGTTTTTACATTTTGTGATTATCAAAACGTAGAGATGTCAGAAAAATATTAATAACGTTTTTAGGCATTATTTCTATCAACAATCTCCCCCTTTTTGATGATTACAAAATCTAAACTCATTAAATGTAAAATTGTTTTTAAACAAGTATTTAGTGAGTTTTATTTCTATTTATTCCCCTTTTTATAGAATCCAAAAGGCTTCGTCGATGAATATGTAAAAAGTCAACGGGATAAACGCTCCCCCTTGATGTGTAGTCCCTCTCGTTCGAGGGCACCAAGGAATCGATAACTTTGCTACAAAAACAAGTTAGAAGAACAAGACAACCATTTCTAATATATAGCAAATAGGAAAAATATTTAAACATGTTGATAATGCTTAACAAGTGTCAAGTTATTTGTGTAAGCTAACAATCACAAATATTTATCAACTAGGCTTAACTTTTATGGATATGAAAAATTCAACCAACCAAAAAGAAAACAAGTGCATAATTTAAATATAAGAATAAAGTCTATTCATTAAACATGATAATTGTGTATAACACACAAGCATGCATACATCAAGTAGAAATAATATGCTTGAAGCATATTAGTACAACATACATAAAATTAAACTACAAAGATCCTATCATTCCTAGAATTTCATAGGACTTTCTTACAAAAGGTTTGGTTGACAATTATTTTAAAATGGCTAAACATGGTGTATGTTTAGTTTGGTGATGGTGAATTGGGTGGTGGAGGTTGTGAGAGCATGTGTTCTATGTAAGAAAACATTTATTGGAGTTCATCTCTCAATCCAAAGATAAGAGTACGGTTGTGAATGCAACATAAACATGAGTCTCCATGTGCCTCGAGAAGGTTCCAAAGAATAAGGTGACCAAAGATAGGTGGAGAAGGTGATAGAGTATTAAATTGGACATCAAGTGAGGTAATTGGTGAAAGGGTAAGAGTGATATCCATTGATGTATTTTCTTGAGTTGAAGGTGGTGGTGGAACTCTTGGAGGAGGATATGTTGGTGAGTTCAAGTAACTATTGGTTGATGGTGATGTGGATGATTTTGGTGATTTGGGTGTGTAGTTAGTGGAGGGTGAGGAAGTACCTTTGGTTTATGGTGTTTTTGAAGGTGCATTAGGAGCACTAGGGGATGAGAGTTGATTTTTGGGTGATGGGGTTTTAGAGTCATCATGAGTTAAATCTACAAATAATTGTTTTGGTGGAATGATGTTGATTTTTTGTCTTTTGGAAGCTTTGGAAATGGAAGCTCTAGTGGATGGCATGGTGGTTTGTGGTGGTTGATAGAGAATGAAGAGGGTGATGAAATTGTGGTGAACATTTGGAGGGAATTTATTAGATGAGAAAGGTTTAGAAATGGAATGGATTTGAATTAGTTTAAGAATTTCCAAAATATGTTTGAGTTTTCTGAGTAAGGATAGCTGAGGCTAGGTAAAGGGGAGTTAAAAAGCAGAAAGAAACATCCGTTAATCAGATGGCCGGTCCCCTTAATTAAGGTGTCGGCCCCCTTATCTTTAAGGGGACCGCCCGTATGAATTAAGGGGGCCGCCTATCTGGTGTTTTTTCAGATGACCAAAAATTTGATTTTTGTAAAAAATTTGTGAGAAAGGTTGTGTTTTGGTGGTCAATTTGCAGCAAGTCTCATGTGAACATATATATGCATGAAATCAAGTATATCATGTATGTTTGCAATAATCAAAAATTTATAAAACAAGGATGCATAATTATAATAGCATACTAATAATTCATAAATATTAAAGGTCCTAAGCAAGTTGAACAAGTTAAAGTTCTTCTGACCAAGTCGGGTTGTCATCACGCAAATAATTAAACATACACATAAGTTCACATAAATTCCTAAATAGATTATTCTACTAAGCTAATCATCCTTCAACATCTTTATTTCTTCTTCTTCCCGAAGACTCCTCGTAATGCCTTGCCAAACGATTTGAATCCACCTCTAAGTTCCTTATGCATTTGCTATGTTTGATTGAGTAAGTCGGTTTGACGCTCGAAGAGAAGGTCATCATTTTGTTCAGAAGAAGTGAGAATTTCGTATTGTTGGTAGTCGAGTGGTTCGAGAGAGTTTAGGTAAGTACTAGGAGATGGGCTTTTCCACGGGAAGCACCATCATCCTCATCATCATCTCCTTGGTGAGATGAAGATCGACGGTTATGATGGGCGGAAGTTGATGAGACGGAGTGACGGGCTTTCCCACGATCACTTCGGGGTTTCCGGGTTTGTTTTAAAGCGAGTGGACGCATGACACGATCAACGGCATTGTAAATGCCATTGTCAAGGTGAGGATAATGTTCCATGATGTGTCGATAGAGACGAGTCAAGAACATGCCGTAAGGAAGATTGGCGGTTAAAGTATCCCGAGCACATTCGATTCGTTTGACAAAGAAATAAGCAAGATTATATTGTTCTTCGGCAACAATACAATACAACATGTGAGCGAGACTAGCCGGGAGATGGTCCCGGTGGCCTCCTAGTTCAAACACATTCTCACGAATGAGTTCTTCCCAATACTTCATGTCTTGACACAATTCTTTGGTAAGAATTTGATTAGGAGTGAGAATGACATTTTGACTTTTCATGGTGCGGTTTAACTCGACACAATTCAATTGAAGAAATCAAAGAATATCATCGAGAGTAGGAAGATTGGTATGATATGGTCCCTCAGTCTCTTGGGAATATGCACGAGATGTAAGGTCCCATTCGTTTGTGAAAATGGCTTGACCATTATATAGAATTCTGAGAATTTGACCGAATTGTACGAGAGAGAGAGAGAGAGAGAGAGAGAGTGATGAATTCATGTTGGATCATGAATGAGATTAGAAGATAACCGTATTTATCGGTGTTGGGAATAAATCTTCACAAGTTAGTACTTCTAGTCCAAGAACTTAATACAACTTAGAATATAACTACCAGTACTAACTAGGTTAGCACTAACAGAAGAAAGTTAGTACTGCCAGTACTAAAATTAGTATTGTTGGAAGACTTTGTACTGCTGCATGAAGATTACAATTGTCAGAGAATGATAAAGACGTGTGAAGTGATATGTATAAACTTATTGTGTATATCTTATATAATTAGAAGATACGTAGATATCTTATATAAGTTTAGAAGATTTGTATCTTGTAAAGGACTCCTTGGTGTATAAAAGGAGATCCTAGGTTATGGTTGTAAAAACACACATCACACTAGATGTTGGGAAAAACAAGTCAATTGGTCAACGTACTGCTAAGCAAAAAGTCAAAGTACTGCTAAGTAGAAAGTCAAGGTAATGGTTATATTTAAGCTAAATAGAATAATCATATCATAAAAAATGGAAAAATTATAAGAACATAGAGAGTCAAGTAAACCTTATGAGGTATGTGATGATAATAAGCAAGTGCTAAACCCATGTTTAGCCACAAAACCACAGCTAGCACAACTAAAACCCTTGTTTACTTAACAAACCTACTTTCTTTGTCTTGATTTAAAAATACATGGAAAATCTTTAGCCAATGCTATGGGATCACCTTAGTTGTTTAGAATATCTTAGATAGATTTGTAATAGAGTGTTTGGTTTTGTAAAAAAATATATGTATTTGTTGGCAAGATTTGATGCCGTGAACTCTTTGAGTGCCAAAGGAAGAGATTTTGTTATTTTTGGTAGTGTTTAGGCAATGTGTGAGCTATATCTTATAAGATACATGCATATATGGTGTAGGACAAGTCAAGGGAACAATGTTAAGGCTTAGGGATGTCATTGTCTATAGGGAAGTTATTGACTTTAGGATGGGTCTTTGGTCAATTAGACATGGTATGGTGTGGTTTTAATGAGGTATGTTGCGCATTTGACCAAAGCGGAAGAGTTTCTTGTATAACTTTGTATCTATTGCAAGAAATTCGGCAATATAGAGCTATACATGATATATTTGAGTAAATTTTATGTATTGGGTATAAATGTGGGTATTTGTTGAAGCGTAGAAAAGTTTTTGTGGTTCCGAGAGTGCCTAAACGCAATTTATCTCGAAACGTATACACTTTACGTATCCGATAAAAATAGAATGAACAAGGTTAATAATTATCCTCAAAATAATTACATAACCCTTGCTTGATATAAACATTTAATTGTTTGATGCCCGTTTACATTGAACGTTAATTTTTGGCGTACGCAATTTAACCTATCGCTTATGATTTAAAGTGAACACGTACATTACAAAAAGTACATTGCGGATGTTTGACGTCGACATGACTTGAAAACAGAGGGTGTTTATACATTAGGTTGAAGGTTAGAGTGGATGAAGTTGTGATTTGGGGTGTAGTCAATTGAGGATAGGAAGTACCATTTGGTTGATTTAGGTTTTTTTATTTAAATGTATGTTTTTGAAGGGTGCATTAGAAGCACCAGGATGAGATTTGATGTTCAGTGATGGGGTTTTAGTGTCACATTGAGTTAAAATCCATAAATAAACATTTTGTTGGAGATGATAATAATTTTTTTTATTTGAGGCTTCGAAATGGAGGCTCTAGTGTTTCCATGATGGTTGAAAAAATGAAACGATTAGAATGGGTGGTGATCATTTAGAGGAATTAATTGGATGAGACGGTTAAAAATGGAATGGATATGAAGTTTGATTAAAATTTCCAAGATATGTTTAAGTTTTGTGGGTAAAGATAGTTAAGGCTAGATAAAAGAGAGTCAAAAAAGAGAAAGAAACAGTAAAATCCGTGAATCAGATGGCCAGTCCCCTTAATTAATGACCGACCCCCTTATTTAAGGGGACCGTCCTTATGAATTAAGGGGGTCGCCCATCTGGTGTTTTTCAGACGACCGAAAATTTGATTTTTGTAAAAATTTATAAGAAAGGTTGTGTTTTGGTGGTCAATTTGCAGCAAGTCCCATGTGAACATACATATGCATGAAATTAAGTATATGATGTATGTTTGCAATAATCAATAATAAAACAACAAGGGATGCATAATTAAAGAAGCATACCGAAATAATTTATAATATTAAAGGTCCTAAGCAATTGGAAACAAGTCACAGATCATTCGACCAGCGGGTTTCAAAACACAATTAATTAAACATACACATAAGTTCACATAAAGTCCTAAATAGATTATTCTACTAAGCTAATCATCCTTCAACTTCTTCATTTCTTTTTCTTCCTGAAGACTCCTCGTAATGCCTTGCCAAACAATTTGAATCCACCTCTAAGTTCCTTATGCATTTGTTGTGTTTGATTGAGCAAGTCGGTTTGACGTTCGAAGAGAAGATCATCCCATTTGTTTAAAGAAGTGGGAACGTCATATTGTTGGTAATCGAAGGTCCGAGAGAGTTTAGGTAATTGGTAGGAGATGAGGTACTAGTACGAGAAGCCCCATCATCCTCATCATCTACATCTAGTAAATGAAAGCCATGGTTAAGATGGGCATAATTGATGAACCGAGTTAAAGGGGGCGGGCTTTTCCATGATCACTTTGGGGTTTCTGGGTTTGTTTTAAAGTGAGTGGACGCATGACACGATCAATGGCATTGTAAATGCCATTGTCAAGGTGAGGGTAGTGTTCCATAACATGTCGAAAAAGACATGTCAAGAACATACCATAAGGAATATAGGCTTTAGGAGTTGCTTGTGCACTTTCAATTCTTTTGACAAAGAAATAGGCAAGATTATATTGTTTGCTCGATAGAAATAACAATATAATATATGAGCAAGGCAAGCCAGGATATGGTCCCGCTGTCCTCTTAATCCGAACACATTCTCATAAATGAGTTCGTTCCATCTTTTTAAGTCTTGTCTAAGTTATTTGGAAACTTGATTTAGTGAAAGAATGACGTTTTTGTGTTTGATGGTGCGGTGAGGGTTAACACTTAAATTGAAAAAATTGATAATTTTCTTCAGAGTAGAAGGTGGGATATGAAATGGGCCTTCATTTCCTTGGGATTATGGCAAAGAGAACTAAGATCCCATTCGTTTGTGAATACGGCTTGGCCATTAAATGGGATTCTGAGGGTTTGACCGAATTGTTAGAGGGAGAGAGTGATGAATTCGTTTTGAATCATGAAAGAGATAAGAATGACGCCAGAGTCATCTTTTTGAAGAGTGACTTGACTATAAAAGTCTAAAATAAAATGAGGGACAATTGGCTCATTAATTTTGTAGAGACAATTGAGACGTATGTTAGAAAAACACTCAATGCCATTGGATTTGAAGTAGAGTTGATCCACGACTCGACCCTCATGAATGCAACGGTTTTTGATTGATTTATAAAATTGAGTAATGACGGGAGAGAATCCGGGTATTTCGGATACTTTAGGGATATAGGATTTAGTGCGGGAGGTATCACCAACGGTTGATCGAGGCATGTTTATCACCTAAACAAGACAACAAAGAAATAAATTAAAAAATATAAAAATGAAAAAAATAAAGGTTTGAAAAATGACAAATGTGGGACAAAGATTACTTCGACTCTAATAATAAAAACTTAAGAAGTAATCCATATGTTCATTAATTTATTTTTGACTTAATCTAGGGTGTCGAAGAATATATATTTCAACTTCTAGGAAATGACCCAAACACTCCCTTATCAATACAAGACTTGACTAAAATTGTCGAAAGATATACGTTAAGTTGTATATTTTGTTGACAAATATAAGTTCATTATTTTTGACTTGACGAGAGTTCAATGGTGTTTGTTTTGACTCAAGACTATGTTTTAAAAACGTTAAACCAAACGCCCCTTTATTTTATACTTTTTATAAAATGTATCAATATATATATGAATTCTATATCTTGATGACTTATACAAGTTAGTTATGTGTTTGTACAAGTGACAAAAATATAGTGATAGTCATTTCGACTCTAAAAATCGATACTAAGAAACGAACCAAACACCCCTCTATTTTTATAAAACTTTATCCATTGATTCGAAAAATAAGCATTTAGGTATGTATGTTTCGATAGTCAATGATAATCATTTTAACGTGTTTTTGGCATGAATCAACAATGTATAAAAGTTTGTTTTGAAATTTCTTAGTTAAAAAAAATTTCAAAAAATGTATACATTTTTATAAATTTTCGAACCCAAATGAAAATTTGTGACTCAATCCTATTGAAAATTTTGAATTCCAATGACTACGGGAATCATTATAATTATAAATTTCTTAGACCTAATCATAAAATTATAAAAGATACAAAAATTGTGAAAAATACCCAATTTTGATTAAGAGCAAAATTAGATGAAATTGAAAAAGAAAAGTATAGAAAATCTTAAAATAGAGGTTGTTAATCTTGTTGTTGGTTTTTTCCCCTTGCGAATTTTGATCGAATGGGTATTTGAAGGTTTAAATTTTGGTGGTTTTGGGTGAGTGTTTTCGTCACAGTGGCTGAAAGGAGAGGGATGAACGAAAATGGTTGTTTGGTATTGTGTTTTGCAGAAAAATTAGACTGTTTGGCGAATTAAATAGGTCGGTCCCCTTAAAGATAAGGGGCAAGCCCACATTAACACGACCGGTCCCCTTAAATATAAGGGGGCCGCCTATCTGAGAAAAAAATTGTTTTTCGATTTTGACTAGTTTTGTAAGTATACAATTATCAAAATACGTCGGGAGCTACTAGTAATATTATTTTAGATAATCTAGTTGTCGAAAGAATGACGAAAGAAAAAAAATACTTGACACATTTAATTAACTTTTCGGTAAGTAAACTTAAATAATTTTCGATGAAATAATTAAGTTGTCAAGATTTTTAGATTGAGAGGAGGTTTAGAGATAATTGACATTTTAATTAACCTTTCGTTAATTAAACATACATTGATTACTTCGGATGAGATAATCAAGTTGTCAAGTCGAGAGAAGATTTAACGAGGATTTAGTGACGTTTTCAATCAAATTTTTGATAATTGAATGAATTAATTACTTTGGATGAAATAATTAATTGTCACGATTTGAAGTGTTTGACGTGTAGACGAGGCGGACGTCGTAGTCGAATGGAGTTTGTTTCATCCATAGTGTTTTGATGTCATGCCTTTCCGGCGTAAGATGTAAAACTAATCCTACTTATATGTTAATTATTACCCACTATGTAATACCATAAAAACTCTAATAGAATGAAAATTTTTATTGTATCATATTTATTAATGCAAGTAAAAGTTTATGATAAAAAAATATAATAGTAATAATTTTCTTAGTGAAAATAAAATATACTAGACAATATTAGTAAATACTAAAGAGGTTATAATGCTTGTAATACTATTTCCACAAGCTTAAATTATATTCTATTAACTATAACTTATTTGTTTAGCGTATACATACATGTAGCATATATAGATATTCAACATTTAACACATAATTTAAATTCTAAGAAGTTTGAAAAGAAGACATACCTTTGCCTACAATATGTTTTCTTGAACATCTTCAAGTGAGCAAGCTTTGAAGGAGAAATCTTTTGGTAAACCCGTCATGAGATTTTAAGAATGTATTCACTCGTCGGATTCCAAGAAATGCTCATGGGCAAAACGCCATCTAGAATGTTGTAATTACACTCCACAAACTTGGTCAACAATGTCTCATGGGTCAAAATTGTTAGTCCCGAAAATATTTTGCATATGTTGCATTTTATTCGGATACATATATGGTGGACATATTCTCCACGGAGAGAAGTTTGGTTATTGTGAATAATTCCACATTGAATGATTATTATTAGGGTAATTTTGTAAAACTTGATCTCTTCCTAGATGGTTTGTGTGGTTTGGAACCGAGGGTGAGAAGTTATTTGGTCTCTTTTTGGAGGAGGAAAGTCTTTGATCTTGTTTTAGGCTTCAGTAAATCCAACTCCGGGTTTTAAGAATGTTATATAAAAAAAAACGTTTTACTTCGTTCGTTCGCTTGCAATGGTATTTTGGTATTGTTTATAAGCATAAATCTTGGTATTGGGCTTGAGTTTAATTCTATATTTTTTTTCTTATAGACTCAACCTTTTGTGGACTTTACAAAATATTACTTGTTTAGACTCTAATAGTTGATCCTTTGGTGTAAAATTATAAAATTCTAGGCCGGTGGTTTTTATCTCCAGTAAGGTTTTTGAAGATTTATTCTTTTTCTTTTAGAGATTGACTACTATTATTAAATTGATTTAAGCTTTTAGAATTTCTTCCTTAAGCTTTTCATTTTTAAACCCTAAGATCTTTGACATATTTTACATTTCTTCATTTGGTCTTCCTTACCCATTTTCTTTATCTAGACAATTTATTTTTTTTGGTTCTAGTACTTCAATTTTTCATAATGATTTTTAATTTGTTTTATTTTGTGTGATTTATTTTTAGGCCATGATTTTTAAGACATACTTTGCATGGATCATAATTATATTCACTATCTAAGTCTTCTTTTTCATCTAACGATGTTGGTCTTCTCTAAAATTCGTTTCGAAAAAGTACCTCAGGATGCATTGGCCATAAGCCACTTTTTCAGATCTTTTGTCTTTTTTCATCGTCTTCGTCGCTTATCACTCCATGACCTCCGACGAAGGCTCTTTGATTGTTAGTTTCTTGATAGTTTTGGCGCACTCCCCCGATGACGATGGTTTGGATCTCCACATTTATAACATTTTCTTTCGCTTTTGCCTTTTTTCGTCCTCGTCTTTAGTTCTTTTGGATGACTTTCTTTTCATCTTGTGGTTGTACGCTTCTTTCGAATCTTTCCTCGTCTTTTGAAAAAAATTTATTGAAGTCCTATCTCTGGGTCATGGACGTTATTTCTTCGTCTTTCACTATCGAAAGTCGATCTATCTTCATAACTTGATTCCTTTTTGGCTTTCAAAGATAGAAGGATCTTTTTTGTTCTCTTTTGCCTTTGACCATTCGGATTCTTTCTTTATTTTTTCTTCATATAACTTTTGAGGTTCCAATATAGTTCATCAAGTGATAGAGATGTTAAATCTTTGATTCTTCATTAGCGTAACCATTTGCGTGCCATTTAGGTTAGAAGTGCCCTAAGATATTTTCTAACATAATTCTTGGCAGAAAACCTTCATCAGTTACTTTTGACTGGGTAATAATAGTGTTTAAATCTAGCAAACGCATTATCTATAGATTCCTCTTCGGAAAAGCGTAATTTGTTCATAGTGTTGATACAAGAAGATCTATTTTATTATCTCTTGTCTTGACTATTACCTTGGTGAGTGATTAATAAAGGTATTATCCCAATTTTTTGCTGTGTTTTATCATAAAAATTCTTTCATATTCTTTAGTGGGCAAAAAGCATTATAAATCACCATTTTTGGCTTCGTTATTTTTTAGTAAGTTTCTTTTATGATCATCGATTTTGTTTTTCAAACGGTATTATTTCATTCCTTTTTAGTTTTGTCGGATTTTTTTGAATAGGAGGGAAAAATCTCCATGGGTAATAACATGCCAAAGATCTAGTATCTATTTGATTTCACATAAGTTTTGAATTTATTTTTTCAATAAATAAATCCATCACTTTTAATATAGTGGTGTCTTTGCATAGATACACCTCTAAATATTTTTTGATTCCATATCGATTCAGGTTTTAAAAATACAGTTTATTTAAAATCTTTATTTGACGTTGGCTCCTGATTCCCAATTGTTCGGAAATATAGTAGGGGGGGTAGAATAGTTTATCGCTTTTTAATTAAAATTTATGTTTGTTTATAAAAACTTAGATTCAACTTTATGTGATCTCAATATGTGAACAATATGAACAATACCATATTAAGTAAATATTGACCAGTAGTCTGAAAGACAGAGATAAGAGTTAGAAAGATTAGAAAGCATCAAACCACAACACAAGGAATTTATAGTGGTTCGGACTCTATAAACCTTTCATATCTTACTCCACACCAATTTTTAGTCAACAGAACAATAACGTAATGAACCACCATCTTCGCCTATTCCACTCCCGAGCACCAAACTCGGAGAGGTTCTTCTTCACTATGTCAATCAAGCTCCCCTTTTCAGGCCGGAGGATCGAGAAATCGTACACAACTTTGCTTACACCAATTTCCGACACTAAGCAAAACATATCGAGTTTAATCTTGCTAGAACCTATCTATCCATCTCTTGTATGCTAATTACAACAATTTAAACCACTCACAACTTGCTTCACTTCACGACTTCTCTCTTCGCTTTCACTACTTCACCTTCGCTTCACAACTTCACTTCGCTTACAACTACACTTATGCTAGACACTATTACGATCACACTATCTAACAATACTGATTAATATTTTTTAAACCACC
The DNA here is from genome assembly GCA_026074375.1 of Tanacetum coccineum. Classification (NCBI taxonomy): domain Eukaryota; kingdom Viridiplantae; phylum Streptophyta; class Magnoliopsida; order Asterales; family Asteraceae; genus Tanacetum; species Tanacetum coccineum. Next base: position 2,251 of record BQNB010148069.1, on the reverse strand, counting down.
TTTTAATATTATAATTTAATATATAATAAAAATATATAATTATAAGTAGTGTAATTTAAAACACAATCAATGATCAATAAAACCAAGAGAAGTAGTATAGAATGTTCCCGAGGGGGGTCGTTTATCCCCAACGAGGCTGGATGGGAAATCGATTCAAGTCGGAAGATTGGAGTTTGATATGAGATTAATGATTTTTGAGAGAGTAGAAGCTTAAGTTAAACAATAACAAACAAAAAACGATTAAGAAAAACATAAAATAAAATTATGCAATTTAAGTGAAAAACGAGAGCGAATCCAGAAACAAGATGTCAAAAATCCTAAAATCTTCAAAAATTAACCCTACAAAGAAATTTTTTACTTCTAAAATACTTACAGGGACTAAATAATGAAGAATGAAAAACACTAGACTGAAAACGGAGGTCGTTTGACCCAAAAACGAGTCAAGTCAAGTTCCGTACCCGAGACCCGTTCTTTAAAAATCAAAAGTTTGAAAAATTAACCCTACAAAAGTTTTTCTATTTTTCCTACGTAATATATGACTAAAGAAAATTTTCTAAAAAAGAAAAATATTTTTTTGATAATTTTTGTATTTTTTATGAATTTTTAAAACTTTTAACTAAATTAAATTATAAAAAATACTAAACTATTTTTAAAAATTCTGAAAAAATTACCTAAAATACTAGATCCTACAACTATCCTAAGAAAAATAAGAAACCCAAATTTCGGCTTATAAATAAGCCGAAAATAAGCTCGAAGGAGCTTATAGCCAAACGGGCTAAAATGGGTTAAATACTAAACCACTTGGGACTCTAACGTAGAAGTCCCAAGGGCACAGCGGTAAGACGTTTGGTTATAAAAGGGGTGTATTGAGGGTTGAGGCCCGGGTTCGAGTCTTGCTCACCCGGGTTTCCCCTTATCTCCCCTTTTTTTTTTACAAAAACTTTTCAAACAAACTTGTTAAGCTCCTTGAGCTTAACAATTTTCATAACTACGACTTTTTGAAAATGCTTATGAATAAGCTGAAAAAGGGCTTTTTCTTTGGACAGTTTGCTTAAATAAGCTTTTAAGGCAAAAGGGCTTTCTCTTGGTGACTTTTTGGACAGTTAAGCTAGAATTTAAACAAATGAGCTAAAAGGGATTGTCTATCCTTATCCTAAATAAGCACTAGGAATTAAAATGTAGCAACTAAATAAGCTAGAAAGGGCTAAATCAAATCAACAGTGCAAAAATTAGCTTAAGGGCACATAGACTTAAGCAAAGCTGACAAAAGCCTAAGGGACTAATAAGCTAAGGAAACTTAAACAAAGAGAGATTAGCTATCCATGAACAAATAAGCACTGTATGAACACCAAATTAAACAGGATTTAAACAAACAGAAAAGCTAAAATTCAAATAAGCTATAAGCTATGCTGCTGAAAGGAAGGAAACCTAGGGACACATTTTGGGCTTGAAAATAAGCAACAAAAAGGGGGTCCTAAGGTCTGAAACAAAAGGGGCTTATCAAAGAGCTTATTGGCTTTTTAGAAAAGCCAAAAGCTCAAGATAAGGTTCACAAATAAGCTAGATCAGTGTGCTTAAAAACAACCCCTTAGCACCAGGGCAAATATACTAAACAAAGGGGGCTTATATGACAGCTTAAAAATAAGCTTAAAATCAAAAACAAAGTTAAAACAGATTAAGCATGGCTTATGAAGAGCTTATATTCAAGATTATATTTTCTAAAAATAAATTAAACATGCTGATTTTTGTCTTTGAAAAAGGGTTTTCTCTTTAACAAAAATTGACACCAAATTTTTTGGCAGTTTGGACTTAAGTTAACAAATGACTCAAACACCTTTGGAAACTTGTTTAGACACACAAATGACACTCTTTTTGAAACTAAAACTCAAGGATACAAGAGCTTATCCAAATAAGCTCTTGTATCTCTCAAAAATACAACAGACCTAAAGAGCAACTAAATAAAAAATGAAAAACAGTTTTGAACTTAAAAACTTTGGAAAAACAGACTAAAAGGGGCTTAATGTCTTAAGCCAAAGTTGGCCTTATGACCCCAACCCATAAGCTTTCTGTCTTGACCCATTTTGGGCTTATCCCAAACACCCCTTTAAATCTTGAAACTGCTTTTAAAAACTGATTTAAAGAGCTTTAAGCAAGGATTTTGGAAAACAGTAGATAACAAAGGTTTGTTAAGCAAAAATAATCAAAAAGCATACACAAATAAGCACTTAAATAAGTAATATAGCAATAAGCA